>JAPWLS010001523.1:0-51497 GCA_028551675.1 Tineola bisselliella
TATTAGATAATTACATTGGTTAATGAGATCAAAAGCAAATAAATCAAGTCTTAATACTAACTTGTTCTTTGTACAGACATCAATAAAAAATATATTATATTCATCTTGGCATTGCCTAATGATGTAGCATCCATATTTCTTCCCGCGTTTTTCTTCCAATTTACGATAAGAAAATGCACCACTGAAATTAAATTGCTCTCTTTATATTAAGAAAAACTTCTCATTTGTTTTTATTTTAATAAATTGATTATTTTGGTTTTATTGTTTACTCAATATTCTAATCAAATATTTAGACCGTATTAAAATTATTGCACATAGTGACAAATGATAATAATATAATTAACGTTTCTATTAAATTATTTTCTATAATATACCACAAACATACCCAACAGGCCCATGACACTTTATTCTTTGTAATTCTTTTAGAGAGGGAGTCTCGTCGTCTTTGGAAAGGTTAAAAGTCCATTTTATCATTAACCTAGAATTTAATTACAATAATTATCTATTTTATAACATATATATTATTAGAACGTGCTTACACCCATACAGAGTGCCATTAACTTTGAACCTCTTTGTCCACAGCCTTGCACTACTGTTAGAAGACTACCTCCATACATAGGCGTAGCCACGGTGGGGCAGGGTGGGGCGCTTGCCCCACCCTGGCTCTGACCTGTAAGGTACCTAATCAAACTTAAAAAAACTTAATTGTCTAAGTATTAACTACAATACTTAATATCCGTAAGAAAGTTCACACTAGACAGTCATCAATCGACATAAAAAAATTAACCGAGGTAAGACCGAGGTATAGTTTGCTAGTTACAAATTATTTTAGACTGCTGCCCCACCCTGAGCCGATGGCTGGCTACGCCCATGCCTCCATATAACCAAGTATATGTATAGAAAACTCGATAATTCAGTAGAATATTAAGGATAATAAAATTTCTTACCTATAATATCCATCACAGACAGAAATGAATGAAGACAATTGCACCTCAGATTCAAATTGAAAAAACAATGGAGTACCCCTTCTCGATATTTCTAAGCAATTATCTGCATTTCTAATAAAATATACCAATTCCTCAATAGTTGATACTAACGTCCACTGCAAACAGGATAATTCATTAATGGATTTATCTTGCAGAAAAGTTTCCATAAATGAATTGATATTTGAAAATAATTATTACATTAAACTTTACATGATTCAATGCAGTGATATAACAAATTCAGTCTTTTTGAGACATTACAACTGCGTTTATTTTTGATAATAATCTGACATTTCCAATACTTTATAGTCATCAAACACAGTAATAAGCTGCAAAGCATCTTTAAATTAAATCTTATGATGTTAAATAAATATATATGTGTAAATATTTAAAAAAAAACCATTTGTTATCTATCTCATATAAATATTCTATATTTGTATTATACACCTCCTAAATAAATAAATCTTTGGGTTTTTTAAAAATATTTATTTAGAATAAAAGTAATAAAGTATAATTAATACATACTTCCCCTTTATTGACATGATACAGACGAATTCCAGGCTGATCTTTATGAAAAGGTGCAACATGCAAATTCACATTTATAGACTCTTCTCCGTTTTTCCAAATAACATTTTTATATTCCTCTGACAAATAATTTGGTGCCAAAAAATTTAATTGTTGAATATATGCATTTTTAACAAAACTGTAATAAAAAATCTCTCCTAAGTATTTAACCCTTAAATGCATACTGACGTAAAACTGCAACATACCACTAACACGGCTACCAAATCATTATTATGAGCGCAACGCATACTGTTGTAGAATTACTACTATCAGAACAATATTTTTTATCGAGTTTTAGCAGCATTTTAATAGTATATTTTTTATTTCTTTCTATGTCTCCCAGCATTAGAATGTACAAGTCTACAAGATATATCTTTTTCAAGAGGTCAGAATAAATCATGCATTTAAGGGTTAAATATACAATATTCATTTAATGACTTATAACTACTGTTATTCTATGACATATTATACTTGAACATCATAGCGCCTTAAAACGGTGTGATATAGACTATAGCTATATACAGATATATAGAATGCGCAATACGCGTGAAAGAAGTGTGTTGTTAGAAAGAGACAAATATACATCTTTAGTTACTATTCATATTAGTATTATTAGCCACTGTACACTTATTGGCACAAGTAAGTATATTAAGTAAGCCATGTCGACTATACAGCAAAGTGGATATCCAATTACTATTAATCCAAAAACACCCAGCACAAGGTAGTGTGTGACTAAATGATTGGCAGGCAATTGCTCAGTTTTTATGTCGCCATTAAAAAAGCAGTCAACCCTGCTGGTAATTCATGTACATGGAAGCTTTTACAAATACTTTACAGTAAGTTTCAATTTGATAGATGTTAGAAACCTAATCTAAATGTAAATTTAAAAAATACATAAGATATATTAAATATTGTTAAAATATTATCTTAAATGTTTATATAAAATGGTAAGAAGCAAAACAGTTTAAATTTTGACTCTATTGAAATAGTCTACTATGACATAATACAAATTAAAATAAGTTACCCGCAATCATGATTTTTAGCACACATATTTGGTAATGTATCATACACTTGTTTCTTAGCAAAAGGTCCATGTCGTTTCATAATAAGCTTGGGTATATGTTTCTTAAAATTTTTCTTCACTTCATTAATAGGTAATTTTTCTTCTAAAACAGCTCGATACCTATAATAATAAGATTATACATAATTGTTGCAATTTTATGCAATTATGTCTATTATAATGTCATTGTTTGCAAGTTGAATACTAATTATCAACAGTACTATTGTTTTCCTTAAAAGCTTTATTCACAAACCATCTAATTCATACATAATACTTATAATTACTAAGAAAATTTAATAACTTATTGGTAAGCTCACATATCTGTGATGCCCAAACCAAATATCTCCCTTCTATGATCTGGGTATATGATTTCTGGCACTTTATTAAAATAAACATCATTGCGGGCTTGTTGGAAATAATAATCAAAGGTCTTCTCATCTAGTGTCTTCAAATGTTCAAGTTTAGGTACCTGCAATTCATTAAAATTGAAATATTCTCATACTAATTGTTTATATTTAGTTGCGACGATTAATAACTGAAATAATAATATTACCTTAAAACGTATTCTGAGTTCATATTCTCGCGAGTTTTTTAGAACTTTACTATTATCCTTCAAATAATAATCGCTACCTTTGATTCGTAATGCAAATAGTGTTCTAATCAGCGGCGGTATGCCATATTTTTTACACAAAAGTATACAAAGCTCATCTGCTGTAAATGAACTCGAGCACGGCAAAGTCACAGTATTTGGATCTATAACGACATCCACCTTAACAGTTTCTTCAGATCCCATTTTTGAAATCAATGGTTTTATATTATAAAAACTCCACGACGCCAAGACTCCGCGTACTGCTACAGTATTATCATTATTGCGGCATACTATTCAAGCAAATAAACGAATTACTCAAATTATTTAATTACAAACATGTTTAGATTTATAATTTATTCTGAATAGACACACAAATTAATGTTTATTTATAAACCTAGATCGACTCAAAGTCACTGCGTCGCTACTGCTTGCAGTGAAACCACAGACAACTGATACGAAAGACAAGCTAGACTGCTTAGCAATATTGCTAATTTCTAAAAAGTAATTTTCCCGAATAATATTAAACCTTTGGAATTACAAAATAGAATGTTACAATTACAATAAATACATGACAAAATTTAAAATAAAACTCGTAAAAAAACGTGCGATCGTCTTCCCACAACTGCACAAATAAAATATCTATGGGCACTTTTTTCATATGGAAATATTTTTGCGATTAGGTCAGTTGGTCAAAGATTAATTAGATTAACCATTTTATTAGAAAAAAATATTTGATGACGTTTATCAAAAGTTTGTTCATATTTTCTATTATTTATATAGTTTTTGTTTTAGATATGTAGTTACATATAATATAATAACGTAATACAATACTTATAATATTTATGAAAAAAATATTTGATCCACAATAGACTTATTTAATTTCATTACAGTCACCTAGTATTTTTAGTGTTATTCCAGAAAACGAGAGGGCGCTATACACGATTTTAGGATATTCTTTCAACATTACTATATTTTCTCTTTGACATCGAAATTGTGCGCGACCCAACTGCCAGCCTAGAGTCGCGACGCCATTTTCTTTGTTTTTTATCCGGCGGTGGAAGCGGAGGAGAGGTCTATATTCGTGATCTTTATTAATATATTCTATTTTCTTCCCTTTATATAAGATAATATTAATATAATTGGTAAGTTTATTTTAATTGAATTAATGTGTTGATTTTTATTAGCTTGTTCTTATAATGACGCGGGCCCGGCGTTTTTGTAGTGCTTGTGCTGATTATTCAATATGCATAATGATCAGTATATAAGTAACAGTATCTATCTATTAAGTTTCAATTCTGGCAAAAACGACATGTGTAAAATCTAGAATGCGTGAGTTGCGCAATATCTGTAAAACCGTTACTACTTGACAATTTCTTTTTGTCACTTTCTTATTGGTTTCCACTGATTTCTTTACTAAAAATGCAGTGATACTCTGCTAAAATTCCAGTTATTATTTCTTAAATACCTACATATATCCATTATAATTTTTCTTTCAGAAAATGGACGACGATTGGGATGATTCTCCTAGCGTGGTAAAGTTTTATTTCAAGTTCTTTTTGATATTGTTTTATACATTAGTATGTATGTTATTTTACTATATTATTGAGTCTAACTTATTTTTTACTATATTATTGAGTCTAACTTACTTCTAATATTGAGGTTATATAAATTTGTTATGATTATAATTTTTTTGCCGCTCAATTCAATTATTAAATTTTGTATACAGCCGATTTCAGTGCCGCCGATTGTTAATGCCTTTGAGGATGGTCACGCAGTGCGGGGCCGTGGTTTTGTGGCTTTCAAAAAAGAAGGTAATTTCATAAAATAAGAATATACAATTTAACATAACCTATAAATTAATAATAATTATTAATAGGCTGTGGTAGTAACAGGTTTTTTCTTTTTATAGATACGAATGGCCATAATGGCGTCGAGGATGGCGGTGGTGGCGGCGGCGGCTATGAGAGGCGTGGGCGTGGTGGGTTTAGAGGTCGCGGTCGGGGGACTTCCCGCGGCGGGGGTAGTAGCAGAGATTATGGCGATGGTAATGGCATGCAATCTTCCTAGTTTTACATCACAATTTACAAAATACATATTTCTTATATAGTTATTAAAATCAGTCATCCATTTGAACCAGTAATGTTTTATATAAAACAAATACACCAATAGTAAGTTAGGACTAAAAAGAAACAAACTTTATATTTTATTTATAGATTTCAACAATATAGTAAATACTAAAATCTACTTTAATTAATGTAATTTATTTTAGATGATGGGGATCATTACCGAGGTGATAGTGGACGTGGCCGTAGTCGCGGGGGACACGGTGGTGGCAGACAAGGCGGCCACGGTGATGAGGAACAGTAAATACTTTATCATTTTAATATAATTGCTATAAATTATGTTTGGATAGCTACTATAGCATTTTTAATATAACATGGAAGATTTTGAGTAATTACACTATAGTGGTGATTTAGTTTCATGGAACAAGTCCCGTGATCTGTTAAATTTAGTATAAATATTTATTATTTATTAAAAGTTCTTGGAACTTAGCTTTTATATGTTTTTATTATTATTTCAGAAACGTGGATGGAAAATCAAAAGCGCCAGTTACATATGTACCACCTGACCCTACAACAGATGAAAATGAGATGTTTGGTAGTAACATCTGCACTGGAATTAATTTTGATAAATTTGATAATATAGCCGTGAAGGTACATTATTATTATTGTTTATGAAAAGGAATTGTTAGGCAACAAATTCTCTTGAAAAAGCATTTGTCACCAATGAAATTTGTATGATATGCTATTATTATTTTATGTAATGTATATGTTATTACGTTTAGTATTTCTTTTACTATTCGCTCTGTAGATCACCACTTACACTGCCAAAAGTTAGCTGGTGCATAATGCAGACGGCGCGCATTAAAACATTTTCTTAGTATTACTGTAATGAGACTATAAAAAAGGATATGTCATGTAAATTTTTAGTTCAAGTAACACAAATATACACTAAAAAGAACATTGTTAATAACATACTATTATTAATATGCTATAATGTAATGATATACTGGCATGACCTATTCAGATATACATATTCAGACATTGTGAAATTTAATATTTCTAGGTTACTGGTGAGAATGTACCAGCACCAATAGATAATTTTGACAGTGCTGGACTCCGGAAATTTGTTTTGGATAACGTTATTAAATCTGGTTATAAGAAACCAACGCCTATACAAAAACATGCTATTCCTATAATTATGTCTGGGAGAGATCTTATGGGGTGCGCCCAGACTGGTTCGGGAAAAACTGTAAGTGCATAATTTTTATTGGGAAATTAGCATACTACTAATAACCAATAATATATTATTTAAAAAAATACAATTTTCAGGCTGCGTTTCTCGTACCAATGATAAATATGCTCCTAGATGATAATCAAGAACCACAAAGAGATGGCCATTGTGTGCAGCCACAGGTATGTTTATGTGATATTTTTATATTAGTTGTTTTCTACATGCACTATAACTTTTACAGGTGATCATTGTATCTCCCACACGTGAACTCACTCTACAAATATTTGAAGAAGCAAGAAAATTCAGTCATGGTTCTGTATTGAAAGTTTGTGTAGCTTATGGTGGAACATCAGTACGCCATCAAAGCGATATTGTATCGGTAAGATTGTAGCTTATTAAATCAAACATTATTGTCTCAATATAATTTGCTATATAGTAAGCTACGTATTTTTCGACCTAACCAGTTATAATGAAATTATTTTTTATTATAGCGTGGTTGCCACATTTTAGTAGCGACTCCAGGACGTCTACATGACTTTGTCGCTCGTCATCGTATTAGTTTTGAAGCTGTCAAATTTGTAGTTTTGGATGAAGCTGATCGCATGTTGGATATGGGATTTATGCCAGATGTTGAGAAAATGATTGAACATCCCTCTATGTCACCAAAGGTTTGAAACTTTAAATAATGGAATAGAATTTATTTATAATATTGGCATTTTATTCAAACATGGTGTTCAACTAGATATTGTTATTTTAGTATATATGCTAACACTTATATTTTAGGGTGATCGTCAAACACTGATGTTTTCGGCTACGTTTCCTGATGACATCCAACATTTGGCAAGCAAATTCCTTGATAACTACTTGTTTGTTGCTGTTGGTATTGTGGGTGGGGCCTCAACTGATGTTGATCAAGAATTTCATGAAGTGTCTTCTAGAGAAAAAAGAAAACTACTGAGTGAACTTATTGCTAATAATAGTAAGTAAACTTACACTATTCTGCTAAAACTTTAAAATCAATGTATCCGCCATTTGTTTGTATTATTTAAGGAGGCAAACGTATGCTCGTGTTCGTGGAGACACGCCGCAATGCCGATTTTCTCGCATCGTATCTTTCTGAAGAAAACTGTTTGGCTTCATCTATTCATGGTGATCGTTTACAACAAGAAAGAGAAGAGGCATTGCATCACTTCAAGAGTGGACGTCATCCCATATTGGTCGCAACGGCAGTAGCTGCTCGTGGATTAGGTTAGTTTAATTACGTTTAATATTTTTAACAGTTGTTTTGTGTACTTTATATTCATCTACTTTAACTCTTTGCAGACATTAAGAACGTCGACATAGTGGTAAATTTTGACTTACCCAAGAATATTGATGAATATGTTCATAGGATTGGACGTACTGGCAGGGTTGGTAATAGAGGAAGAGCCATCTCCTTTTTCGATTCTAGAAATGTAAGTATTTGGTTTAAAGCTTTTAAATGATTGATTGTTGTCGTGTTATAATGATTTTATTTTGTCATTGTAGGATATGCCATTACTGCCAGAATTGTCCAGAATCTTAAAGCAAGCTGGTCAAAATGTACCCGACTTCATGAGCGGTGGTGGCACTGCTTATGGCGGCAATGACAATTATGGAGCAAATGACATCAGAGTAAGTTCGCATTTTTAGCAAATACATAGTCAAATATCGTTTACAACTTTGATCGAGCCTAGACGCGTAGGACTTGTGATTCATTTATCAGGAAGAAAAATACATAAAAGTGAGCAATTATTATTGTTTTTGTAGAACTTTGACAGTGTGTCAGCTCCAGCCGGCGACGTAGAACCAGAAGAAGAGTGGTAATTAGGAAGCCGGTATATGGAATACGTGATATATGGTGCCTGTTACTGGAATGGTCCTCTCGCATGGCGGAAATGTTGCTAGTGTAAGAATAAAGAATGACAAATATTTACCACCGACGTTATTTTTGTATATTTTAAGACATCTTTCCTATAGGTATGTTCTTAAAACATGAATATATATTATATACATATATATATAAACATTTTGTGTACTAAGTGTTCTCGCCTAAGTTTAATCATATCAGGGTAATATGTTTATAGGTAGGTGCATTAATAGCAATAAGACTGCTACATATAGCATTTGTATGTGTGACATTTAACGTTCACTTTAATTTTTATCTATTTATAAAAGAATAAACACTGCAGTATATGCATACCAATTCGAATTTTGTAAAACTTAATTCCATAATAATACATATATTTTTGTTTTCTAAATTTATTAGATTCTCTGCAGTGTTTGGTATTTCACAAATTGTTTTAAAAAAATTAATTACTGTTTAAAACCGTTTTGTGAGGAAAATAACATAGAAATTTTAAAAATTAAATAAAAATTATTTTTTTAGTTTCATCGCAAATAAGTCCGTCACGCGAAATCTAGATCTTATACTGAGTCTAGCATACACCGTTTTGAAGTAATAGGTATTATCACGTGGCTGTGTACGATTGTGAAGTTTTCTTATTTTAATTTCTTATTATTTTTCTTACTCTTTATTTTTATTATTAAGAAAGTTTTTTAAGTTTTGTTTTCGTACGTATATTTTGAAGTCGTTATTCTATAAGATGTTTTTTCACTAAGCATTTGAATTTAAATACTTGTTAATCTCAATATTATAAGTAATGTTATTTCAGTATATGAAAACCTTGCATTGTTCTTGTAACTGATTTGTTCATTTAAGTGAGATTTGAATATGTATCTGTGATTTAAACAATAGAACTATTATTTGCTCATTTGGAGATTTTAACATTGTTAAGTAGGAACGAGCATTTGTTAATTTTAAGCTTATCATAACAATTATAATACATTCGTACAAAAATTCGTATTACTAGTGATCATACAAAATATAAAATGCTGTGTACTTGCTCATAATGTACTTAATAAGTGTATATTGAAGGTTCCACTATTACTCCAGAGTATAGATCTCTGGCAATCTTTTCGTTACCAATAATAAACCAGTGATAGACGATTATTGTACAAACTCAGACAAATGGGGACGTAAAAGCTATGTTTAAGTAATCTGTGATTATATTATAGAGATTAATCATAATTGCCATATATATTTGTTCAGCTAACACAAACATTTGGAAAAGATTACGAAATAAATGTATGTATGATGTTTATAAAACGAGGAGTTGCGTTACGTTTTTGTTTTTGAAATTACTTGTGTTAAGTTAAGGAATATTTGGTGAATAAAAAGGCATTCACAATTAAAATGGTTTTTTATTAATAAAATTCAGTTCCCTTAAAAAAATATCTATTTGGTTCTTTTGATAGAAACAAGATAAATTTACTATGTAAATTATAAACAAAAATATATTAAGTATCATATACTTATTAATTCCTAAAGATAATTATCACAGTTTGATAACACTTAATTGCTTATTAAGCTTGCGTATGGTGTCGTCACGGGATACTTCCAATTGTAATACTGGCAGATTCTGAAATTATTTTAAATTCATTAACTAGAAAATAGTAGTAAGTCTTCAGAACAGCGGCCGAGTGCACTTTATTAATGCAAAGTTGAATGAAAGCTTACTAAATATTGCTATTTCGTCAAATATAGAATTTATATAACCTACAATGTAATGCCAAGTACTATTATTACATTTTTATTAACGACGTGATACTACGAGTCCTACTTCAGAGTTACGGCGAGCTTGCCAATAATTAATGCCAACCATATACTTACATCACACAAATGAAGCATACGAAGTATATCCCAGCACTCATCACGTAAATAGCACCGGGGAATGTCGAAATTGTTGCTGTGTACAATCCATTAAACACTAGAGGTGAGAACACTGGAAGTATTGCATCAATCGCACAACCCAATGCGAATACTTGGGCTATATCCTCCATGGGAATGATTTTAGATATGTAAGATCTAGTTAATGGCCCTGCTAGACCTCTGAACATTGATATTGATGCACCTGAAGGAGAATTTAATTAATAAATCATTAATTGCAAATTAAAATACGCGACATTAATCATCGGCTCATCCATTTCTATATGCCCATTCTAAACTAAATTCCGAGGAGACTGAGCTTAGACCTTCGAAGTTATAATAACCTAGATTTAGTCGAAACAGGTCATCGAAACATGTGTTCAAAAGATAAGCAGGTGCATTTAAAGATATAAGAGGCCGATTAGTATTATGCATTGAAATAAAGAACATTATGTATAATTAATTATTAAATGCCTTAATTACACAATTTAATATTCGGATATTGAAGATTAATCCCAATGACATGTTTTGAACACATTCTGAATTTGGGCAAGGACTACGCTTGGATTAACTTTCGAGTACAGCAAACTAACGACAAAAAGAGATTACATACATCAGCAACGAATTGCAGAATAGTCTTAAAAGCAGAAGGCTACGTACCCAAATACATGTGCCAGGATTGAAATACCAAAGCGCGTGTCACTACTTCAGCAATTGAAGATAGAAAGGACAGAAGCGACAATATTATATCGCTAACTTTACAGCATTTCTGAATTAAAGAAACCCCTATAAACAAACCCAACACCATTAACATGGTGTTTGATGCACTAAAAACAGTGTACTGCTGCAAATCCCATTCTAATTTTTGTCTCGTATACAAATATTCCAAGTTGAGAAGTCCATAAAGTATGAATATAGATAGGCTGTTTGCAAACAGAAGTAACAGTATAGTTGTCCTTGTTTTATTTGGCCTCTCTTTGAAGCATGTTGATATCATTTCCTTAACAAGTAGCAAATCTAATACTGAACATATGCCACCCTGCAATGGAAAAACGTATAACATAAAGTAAGTCAACTCATGAGCTATATTAATGGTAGATTTGTTTGTTATGAGGAAACTTATGCGATATTTCATAATACACTGACAGACCATACAAATGAAAAACTGGAAGTATACATTGCCTTAATAAAAAAGTAATAATTGAATTCCTCTTTGTATGAAGTGTGCGCAATTACTGCATATAGTTCTGGCACAATGCCTATTCATTGTGAAGACAAAGCAATAATTCATTACTCATGATGACGTCATAGAAATATATTAAGTAACATTCGTTTACTACCTTTATTGTGTAAAACAATAGAATTCAAATATTTTGAACAATGAGTTAAAACAGAACTTTATTTCAATAAATAAATAACTGATCAAATATATTATTTGAAATACTTTATGTGGCTTACTATCATGTTTATTTTGACTAATTAAATCTGAACTATCTTCTCATTGCAACCACGATGATTGTTAAGAGTCCTAACGTCTGATTAAATTCTTTCAAATTAGTTAAATCTTGCCAATGAATAACCCTAGACGTCACAAAATAATATTAGCAATACTACCTATCACTATTCAAAGAAAAGATAAGAGTATTTTCTATCTAAAAATATCAACATTTACAGCTAATCACATAAACTGTAATCTTCAACGAATTAATAGATGAAATGTTTTTATTTAGCGCTACGTTAACAAGAGTACTAGATGGGGCAAACTCTCCCTAAACTGGACAGATTAGACAGAACTAAGGCAAAAGCCATTTTATTTGAAGATATAGAACTTTTATTAGCTAATAATAATACAACAATTTATATGTTGAACCCACCTCCAAAGCACCTGTCAATGACTCATTTACATATAAATTGGTGAAAACGTAGGCCACTACATAAATTATTGAATGTAGCAATAGAACATATATACTGCCCATCAATTGAACTAAATATGAACTAAGCAATGATCCAATAATTGATCCCAAAAATATTGACGCTTCTAACAAAGCAAGTCTGAAAAGAAAGAATTTATTATTGTTTTGGTTGAGTGAATATATTTTAAGCTGCAAATTTAATAATAAAATTAATGTTGAATATAATTATTATTTTTAATAAGGTTTTTAAGCAATAACACCTAAGATGCACTGTCCGCTGACACATCTATGCACAAACAAATGAAGAGACAAATGCAACCTTTAAAAACAAAAGACAATAAATACAATTATCACTAAAAAATAATGCATTATACTTGTTTATTATACAAAAATATTCACCTAAACGATCTGTTGTTGTTTGTGGTAATATCACTGATGTAACTAAATGATCCTGTAAATATTGCAGTGAGACCTCCACACAAGGATATAGGCACAGCTGTTAAAATATACCACCAAGGCCCCAAATCTAACCATATACTATATATTACAACTGATATTGCAGTCATTGACATACCTATAAATAAATTAAATCATTACCATTTATGCTAAGTAATATTTTGAGTAACGAGAAACTAGATTATTAATCATGAAGCTATTAAAGATTTGCCTCTACTAGAACTTTACCAGACTGTTGCTAACAACAAAAAGAAGACTATTTTTTCCAAATAAAATAATATTTACCAAGCAATGGCCACACAACTAAAGGCTTCCTGCCATGTGTATCTGACCACACACCAAGGAATAACGATAAAATTGCAGGACAAACAGCTTCAATAATAGACCGAATCATTGTCACAATAGTCGCATATTTTTGTGATTCCTCCTCAATTATTTTAGTCTCATTGCTTTTTTCTCCTGGCGCATGGAGTAAATTACACTGCTCTTCACTATAATTAAGAGAATGAATGCAAGTCCGAAATAGTAGCATATTATTTATAACAGCTCCTAAAATTCACATTATTATCAGTAATTATAACGTTTACTCCTAGACAATACTGCAAAATATACTATAAATTGTTATAAATATTTATAAATGGAGCTGGAAAGAGAGTAGGTAAATTAATTAAATTAAGCATAATTCCATTAAGTAGGACCATTATTTAAATAAAATGCAATGTTTAATAACAGATAATTATTATCAGAATAATAATCTGCAACTTACCTGATAAGGATATTCCAACCATCAACAAAAAAAGGGGAACTTCCATTGTGAATTTGAATGCCGGCCTAGGTATTTCATTTATAGTGTTAATGGTAGTTCCATCCTCCATCAGTTCTCGCTGGTCCGCCATTGTAAAATAAAATAGAAATTTATCTAAACATTAAACTTTTAAATCTCTTCACGGACACTCGTTGACGGAACTCCAAGAGTGTTCAAAATATTTATTTACATTTTCTTGAGACATATGACAATTTCGCTTTATATGAATAATAGCCAATCGCCGTATAAAAAAATTTTCATTCTAAATTCACACCAATCACAGACGAGTAATTCTTTGTTAACAAAACATTTACGAAAATACTACCAAAGTAGACGAGAATTAACAAAAGATCGACAAATGTCAAAGTATTTTGAAATAAACCTTAATAAAATAATATTGGGTGAATATATAATCAAAAAATTGGCTAACTTCTAGATATTATTTTTAAAAAAGTAAATAATCATAAATCGCTTCGAATTGATTCACTACTGCAAATAACGGCAAATAAAAATTCTTCCGTCGTTTTGTTGTCTCTGCTCGTTTGTCTCTGGCCCTGGAAGCGTCGAAAAAAGGCCACCTACCGCAACTTGTGTCAGCGTTCTTTTTGGGCAGATAAATAAAGTGGCTTCACCAGTTTATATTTACAAGTTTTAAGATAATCAGAATCATCTTCTACAGTTTATTATTGTAAGTTATTGTCAATTTTCAGTAAACATAGTTGTTTTCGCAGATATAAACTGAGTAGACGAGTTGATGTCTCATCGCGATCGTTTCCGTTGGGAATTTATTTACTGTTATAATTCTATTTTATCTATTATTTATGCTTAAATCACATTGTAATCCTATGCGGTGTTTACTGTTAGACTTCTGTTAGTTATTGAAATACGTTTAAAACCGGCCTGTTGAGTTCGTGGTACGTCCGGCCTATTTATAGACCGCTTTCTCTATTCAGGATAATGGACCACTTGAGATTCATAATATAATAGATGCATTAAGTGCAACGTATTTTATTTTCAGATTGATATTTAATTATGGCTGTTAATGTATATTCAACTAATGTGACCTCAGACAACTTGTCAAGGCATGACATGCTAATGTGGGTGAATGAGTGTCTTCAAAGTAATTTTGCGAAGATAGAAGAATTATGCACCGGTGCTGCTTACTGTCAGTTTATGGACATGCTATTTCCTGGCAGTGTGCCTATGAAACGCATTAAATTCAAAACAAATCTTGAACATGAGTATATACAAAACTTTAAAATATTACAAGCAGGTTTCAAAAAAATGAGTGTTGATAAGGTAAGTTTACAAAGTATTATTGTAGTTTTAATGTAACACATTTTGTGAGACTGGAAAAAAATTGGTAATGTCTGAGATTTGCAGCAGGAAGAATGAACATTACATTATCATTAAACTTTTATAGGTAATACCAGTAGACAAGCTGATAAAAGGCCGATTTCAAGACAACTTTGAGTTTTTACAGTGGTTTAAAAAATTTTTTGATGCAAATTATGATGGTCGTGAGTATGAGGCCATGGAGGCGCGAGGGGGTCTTATGATTGGTACAGGAGCCTGTGATGTGGGAGTACCACTATGTGCTCCTCAACCCACACGAGCCAGACGACAGCCTGCCCCCAGTCACTATTCTGGCAGTATGCATCAACTTTACACTGCTTATATTGACCAGAGCTCTTGCATGGTCCATTTGAGTAGTTCACATTAGAAACAACTATCTTATGATGCTTAAGACCATAAAGTGTATTTGTTTCTATATAATCACTGTGAAAAGTCAGCCTCTTCATCCACATGCACCCCTCACAGTAGAATATTAGTCATTTATTATGATCTCCTCTTTTTCTTTTGTAGATAGTACCCATAGACAGATTGGTGAAGGGTCGGTTTCAAGATAATTTTGAATTTTTACAATGGTTCAAGAAATTCTTTGATGCCAACTATTCAGGCACGGATTATGATGCTTTGGCCCAGAGAGAAGGGCTTCCTATGGGCCATGGAGGCTCCTCAGCTGCAAGAGGTGTCCCTAAGAGAGCACCAATGGCGCAACCTGTCGCTAAAGTGCCACCCCGACCCCAAACCAGTACTAATTTTTTTTATTATATTAATTTAGAACCAGTAGACTATAAAATTTAGTTCAATGTTATTGACCCTTCCACTTCAGTGAACTTATGTCTCAAATAGTCTCCCAGATTGGTATTATAGATCACAAGTCCATCAATGCATGATTAGTTATCATGATTCAGCTGTTTTTTTTTGTCACACCTTAAGGCAACTTGTAATTGTAATTATTTAAGAATGGCAAACTAACATCCTTCTTCGGACAATAGTTATACTAATTAAGCTTTTGTAGTGTTGTATTAAATCTTATTAGAATTATTTCAGCATTTCTAATGTCTTGAATGGTATTTAATTTACTAGCATTAATTATATTTATTCATAATATGAAAGCACTAATTCGTAACATATTTTACTTTTATAAAATTGATACAGTATAATAGCTATGATACAATGTCAATAAATCTATTATTGTGTAATTCACTTTCATTGGTGGAATACATTTGCGTGTCTCGAAGTTGATATTGTACTGCAGCTATATTTTATTAACTAAGTACTTGTTTCGAGCCCTGGATCTCACTGTAACATACTGCCCTACAGAGGTTGGATCAAATCGGATTATTTAATAAAATGCATCTAATATAATCTATATTCTTTACTAGTTCCATTTACCCACTCATTTTGTAGTTTGAATTACTTTTGTATCATTACATAGTATTTGTTAAGCTTTTGTGAGGTTTAACGTAGTTTGTATTATTGCATGTTGTGGTGATAATGATTGAGTTTTATGGTTTTTGATGAATCTTTTTCTTTATTATTCAGTTTAAAAGTTGAATAAAATTGAAGTTAAAGGTTCGAAAAATTCTCACTTAATAAATCAGTTTTAAATTAACATTAACCTTATTTCTAATTACAGTTGGTAAATCAAATAGCTCCATACGTTCGCCTCCAGCTAATATGACCAAGATGAGTCAAAATTCAAAGGGTGATTCTAAATTAGTTGATGAGCTAAATTTGCAAGTAAGTAATTTTTAAAAAACCAAAGTATTAATGGATTTATTTAAAATACCTCTATTTATAAGTAGTTTCCTGGGAAAAATATTAAAGATAATATTTATTGTTTTTTATGGCAATATATTTACTGGTTTGAAGACAATTTAGTATCTAAATTGGTTGCCTACATGTGTTCCCAACTTTTGTATGAATTATAGGTAAATGATATGAAAGCGACTATAGAAGGACTCGAGAAGGAAAGAGATTTTTATTTTGGGAAATTACGTGACATCGAAGTCATCTGCCAGGAAATGGAAGAAGAACATAACGGTCCAGTTATTGCGAGGATTTTAGAAATTCTTTATGCCACCGAGGTTAGTCTTTGTTAGCATCGCATTGACATTTGTTAATTCTTTGATAATGTTATTTTTATATTATTAATACGGAAATCATATCGCAGGATGGTTTCGCTCCTCCAGAAGAACTAGACGGTGATAACTCTCATCCACCAGAAGAAGATGAGTATTAATTTAGTTAACGTCGGAATTTTTATACACTCGCGGGCATGCACAACGGGATTAGAGTTAAAATATAATAATCAACGTATCTTTTAAAAACATTTTCTAATTATCCTCTCTGCTATAAATGACAATAAATTATTTCGCTCCAGCTTTTTTATTCTTTTATTGTTACACATATTTCTTTTTAAAATTTGTATTTGAGCATAAATATTGTAAAAACGTGGGTCAAGCTAGTTGTTAGACCGATTTGCTTGTTCGCCAGTGTGTTTCATTTATAAATGTCGCTTAACAATCGATGTGTGCTTTGTATGACGGCCAATAAGTCGTACTTATTGTGTTATAGATTAATTAATGAGAAATTGTGACAGTGGCCCATAAACATCATATGACAAAATTATCAGTATTTATAAGATAAAAATGTGGAATTTAATATCCATTTATAAACAAGACTTATTTTTTATAATTATTTATTACTAATAAATTGGAGTTTGATTTCATTTATTGTACTATATGCCCCAAATTATTTTTTAAAATACGTAATCCTTGCAAAGCCATGTAGTTGGTTAACTATTTTATTGGAAAGTGTTATTTACTAAGAAATCTTCCTTTTTGTATGAGATAGGTGCATTTAAGTTTTTAGGGTCACTGATGGAGAACGCATTTAATACTGTTATTATTAAAAAAAGCTGAATAAGTCATCGATGTTACTATCCTAATCAGTTTTTGAAAAATATTTTGCTAATAATTATAATTCTGATATAAAGGTTAGGTATAGAGATCTGAGTTATTTTTAAGTTTTTTTTTTAATCCGCGTTTGTAGAAAGACAATGGTGGTTATTTCAAATATTATAATGATGTATATTATGTTGAAGTATATTGAAGTTTACATCGTCCGTTAAGAACGAAAATCTGATATTAGGAACCATAAGGAGAGATCCTCCGATGACGCAATTGGTTTCAGGGTTTTCGCTTTCAAACGACGATATGCGGCATGTTTTGATATCAGTGTAAAAGTTTGATTAAACGACTTGTTGGCAATTGCTAAATAATTAATATTATATTATTTTCTTAGTATTACAAGCAAAATAAAATTGCTAATAAAATACATTATTAATAAACTAAATGTTTTATTTATTCACAAAGAAAATTATAATAACTTAAAAAATAAGATTGCATTTATAAAGGGAATTCATTACATTTACTAATTTCAAAATCATAACCGTTGAAAAAGTTGACATTAATTACATGGAGAACTCTATTCTTAAACAAGGTGAAAAAGCAGTTGGTGCGAAAACCAGAATACCTCGTTACCAGAGTATTTCGTCTCGACAGCAATTTCTTTCAACAGCATCAACGCAGCGTAGGAATAGAGAGCAAACGTATATCCCTATGTACCCAGAGCCGGCAAACGTACTTGGGGTCTATTATTTTAAATGTGTACTATTTGATTGAAAAAGAAACACTACAAAATAATTCTAATACATATCTAACATAATATATTGAATCTATAATAACAAAAAAAAAACGCAATCTAGGCCACAAGTACAAAAATGCTTGTCTATTTACGTTCTGAAAGCAACTTTTGACTCGGAAAACGAAGAACCTGTCCTATTCTTCTCGACAAACCCTTGCCCCATTATTACTTTATTTTAAGCAATTTAAAAAGACAAGAGCAGAATGTACTCTTACCATAAATTTTAGAATAGAGTACTAGGAGTACCAAAATTGTTTTCTAAAACTTATCTCTAGTAATACAGGGTACCTTAGACAAGCGTAGAACAATAGAACTTCTTTTATTTGTTTGTCATGCATCCTAGAGTATAATATAAATTTAGTTCAAAACCAGTGATTGTACAATTGCATAATTATAATAATACCAATAAACATGAATAGTATCCATGTCACAAAGTCAAAAACACACAAAATATACATATAACACAAAACAAATATATTATTCAACAACATCTACATAAAGCACATAATTCCATCCAGGGGATATCAGTTCACAATTTTCTTAAAGCTTGTTCGTTGTATAATTTCTGGCTGATTGTTACCGGAATGCTGGACATTAGCTGAATTGTCTTCATAAGACATCTGAGGCCATTTAACAAAAGAAAAGAAAAGAACGCGTTCAATTGGTTAATCTGGTTCATGGCACACACATCAATACACGCTTTCTCATCGAAATACTTGTGGATGTAGTGCTTAATATAGATCTGCAGTCATCATCAATTCCATTACACTGTTTTATTGAATTTAAAACACTTTCAAATGGTTTATCAAATCCACATTTATTTTTTAACTTGACAATTTCAACTTTATTGCCAGATTTTTCAATTTCAACCTTATTTAATTTATTTGGGGGTTCCATTCTTAACTTTTTATTTGGAGTTTGTATTACTTCTGTTCTTCCTCTACCACTTCTTGTGATATTCAATGGTGAAATAGATAATTTTCGCTTGATAGGTTTGGAATTTTCTTTTGTGCTCTTTTGTTTTATAATTTGTTCCGCAGCATTCGTACTTTTTCGTGAACGCTGTCTTGATTTAGTTATGGTCTCATTCACTTTGCGTATAGGTGTAGCTTTATTGTTTTTGACCACTTCTTTGTCATTCTTTTGTTGGCTGTTATTATTTTCCTTATTTGTTCGTCTACTTCTTTGAATTAATTTGACAGGTACATACGAACTGTCCAATATACTATTTCTAGCAGCACTTCTTGTAAAATATTTAGCATTTAAGGAATTGTTGGAAACATCAAAGCTGTTTGTTTTAACCAAAGATTTTGTCTTAATTGCTTTGCTGTTAGTTTTTGATTTAATAACCTTATTTTGTGGTTTCAATACAGCTGGAACTTTCACCCTATCAACTTTAGGTGTACTCTTAGTTGTATGGACAACAGATTTGTTGACTTTGGGGCTATTTTTGTTAGTATTTTTCGTTACTTGTCTCTCATTAGTTTTATCTTTTGTAGTTTTAATTGCGTTTTTATTTTTACTGTCATCGTTCTTTGTTGTGTTATTACTAGATGTATCAGGTTTATTACCTAAAATACACTTTTCAATCTTTACAATCAACGTTTTCATACGCATTGGTGGATTTAGGTTTTTAATTACCTTCAACATATGATTTTTATAAGCATCAGGGTTCTTATCATATAAGGAATCAAGAGTTTTTTCAATACTTTCATGGACTGTCACTGATATATTATTAGTTACATTTGGTACTGAAGCTTCTGTTTTTTCTGTAATAAGATAAATTATATTTGAGTTATACATGTTTTAAGTCTAAAGTTCACTTTATTATTACTGAAATATACTCACCTAATGTATCGTTAAATGTTTTATCATTTTCAGTGTCTGTATCAGTTTCCCAAAATGCAGCAGCAGCTCTTCTAATGACGTTATTAGAATTAGCTTTCCTCCTGTTCAAGTCTGTAATTGAAGTAACATTGTTTTTTATAATTATTCCAAATGCAAATGCAATTAATATGTTAAATTTCTTACCAATCCTTGAGCCATTCAGAGGTTTATTAATTTTCTTTAACGTAGGCTTCAAACTAACATTTAAAGGTTTTTTGGAAAAGTTAGAATTAACATTTTGGTTACTATTTAAAGTATTTATTTTGGGTGCAATTTCTGGCATAGGTTTTGGCACAGTTTTGTTAGCATTTTCGGTGTTGTTCACGGGCTTTTCTATGCATGTATCATTAGATTTAGTCTTAAAATGGAATAGGTCTTCCTCATCTGTGTAGGTGTCACTAAAGTTTGCATTATCACTTGGATTTGTTACTTTAGGCACGGGTACATCATTTTCACTGTGCTTTACTGCAACGGTTGGTTCAGTAATTATATTCATTTCTTCAGGTGTAACAATTTTTTTCATTAATTCTAGTATTTGTTGTTGATCAGGTTTATTAGTTGCATCGTTACTTCTGGTCAAACTTGACTTTTGAGTTTTTTTATTTGATTTGTAAATGTTGACAAGTGGACTATTTGATAAAACATCGTCACTGTCGCCATTCTCTTTAATCTTAGTAATATCAAGTGACTGAGTAAAGAGTTTCCTTTTTAGAAAACTGGATTTTGTCAAATCACTGGCATTCTCTACTGAACTAGTTTGGTTCTTACTTTGATTTGAATCATTTATTGGATTAGACATCCTTGCTGTCTTGCTTGTTGCACCGGGTTTGGTAAATACAAAATTTTCCTCATCATTAGCATTATTTTGAGTATTTGTTAACTGTATATCTTTTGATTGACTATTTTCGCTTTGTTCTGGTTCTTTACCTAATTCATCGATTGTTTTTGAATGAGCTAAAACTTTTTCAACACACCCAACTTCCTCAACCATTTCCTTATTTGTTTCATTACTGTGAAAGTTTAATGTACTGTGACTAATTGGCACATCATGTGTTATACTTTGTTCAGATACATTTTTATCTTTCTCAACATTCTCTTCTATAATAGAATCCTTCATTGATTGTTTGGTCCTAGACACCTTTGAAGGAATAATATTAGTTGATGGTGGCGGCATTATAAAACGAGAAGAATTTAATGAAGGCGTTATTGTGCCTAAACCATTAGAATTTCTAAGATTATCCTTTGTTAAATACGCTGTTTTATCCACACCTACAGAGCTAGTTCTTACTGCTCTGCTTAACATATTATTCGACCTAGGTGGACCCAATTCAAAAGCACTTCTATAATTTTGTAGACTGGCTCCAGAGCTGATGTTTTTATGGCTTCTGTATTGATATTCAGACCTTGCTGTTTGATATTCTTCACTGCTTGTAGAACAATTACTAGACTGCTCTGTTTGGTCCTCCTCAAAAGCCTTCATCATAGCATGTATTACTTTCTTGAGAGCCCGTTTATTTGTTTTATAATTCTTTCTGATGCCACCCCTTCGTAATGATTTTTTACCGAATCGTTGTAAGACTGCATCAGTAATCATTTTAGCTTCAGCTGAACTGTATTGGCCAACTTTAATTGCTGAGACTATATCTACTGCACAACTTATGTTTGATGCTGTAAAAAGAAAATTCTAGTTAGAACCTAATAAACAAAAAAACTTGGGTTAAGAAAATTTACATTATCATATGTTATCCACATATTTGTATGAATAAAAATATATACCGTGACAACATTGCATCTGTTTTTATAGAAAACAAAATGAACCTACCTAGAAACCTTTGTTTAAACAACATTAACTAATGATTCATGATTATCTAGTTGCAGAGCCTCAAGTTTTAATTTATAATTAATGTGGACAGCATTTGTGTTTTATAAAATTAAAGTTTATATTAAGAATTCATATAAATTATAGATTAAGAAATGAAAATCTAGAGTAGAATTAGTTTGAATGTCATGTCTAGTAAGAGCCACAGTTCTAAAATCTAAATGGTTACACCTATTGAAAACGCGACCACATACAAGCTCCTACTATTACATGTTTTAAAGTTACATATACATAACTCAATTGAAGCACATACAATTGCAGAACTCATTATTTCACTTTAATTTGATCCCTCTCTATTGTAACTAACATAATCCCTATTGGACACATTAATCACTATTTTTATTTTTCATAGTCTGTAATTATACATATCTCACTTGCACAAATAAACATAATCTTGTTTATTGTTTAATAACTGCATATTTTAAACATCTCACACACCTAAGATATACATATTTTTAAATGGAGAACACACTTCTAAGATTACACAAAGAGAAATTTCTCACACACCACTAATTAATTTGAGCACATAGGCGTAGCCAAGGTGGGGCACTTGCCCCACCCTGGCTCTAACCTGTACGGTACCTAATCAAACCTAAAAGACTTAATTATCTAGGTACTAACTACAATACTTACTATCCGTAAGAAAGTTCACACTCGACAGTCGTCAGTCGACACAAAAAAAAATTAACCGGGGTAAGACTACAGGTATAGTTTGTTAGTAACTAACATTATTATTAATATTATTTTAGACTGCTGCCCCACCCTGAGCCCATGGCTGGCTACGCCCATGTTTGAGCATATTGATAAATATTTACAAACAAAAACCTAACTCGGCCGAAAATAGCACCACGGATCTCAGTGTTACAGACTCACGGGTTACTCACTGCTCCATAGAAGTTGTACATAATATATGTTGAATGTGAAATCGGAGTAGGCAGAATTAAAATTATTTTTATAGATTTGCACATATGGCATTAAACTATTTTGATAATTTTTTTTTATACACAAGACTAGAATTATGGAAAGTTTCCAATGAGAACAAACAATATGCACTTAACGAGCTATAGAAAATCTGATGTGGCAGTTATTTATATGTATATTCTTAATAATATTTTATAAAATATTTGATTAATAATATTGATGTGATGACACTGTTGTCACAATAACTATACATAAAATACCTTATTTGGCTAAGTAAAATATAGACACTTACGGGCATCTGATATTATAGACTCTGTTCCATCTACAATAGATGGTTGAGAGAATCCACGAAAGTTAACACTTTGCGTATCTGATCGCATAGATATTGGAGAATTGCCTCTGTCCACATTTATTTGAGAGTAATTATGCTCCAAGTAGTGTTGCTTACTAAAATTACGAGGTATTTCGTCTCGAAAATTCGTCATATTATTTCGTCTATTATGAACAGAACTCATAGGCTGTTTACTAGGCAACTTACTGCGCCCCGCGTGCATTACCTGCAAAATAAAAAACCCTCAATTGAATGAGAACTAAAAGTATCAAAAGCTTATAACCATTAAAAATAAATTTTTTAGCTATGCATGTATCAACCAATAACGCTCATAACAAACAATTTTAATATTTATTATATGTGAAACGTTAAGCTTACCGTATCATTATTTTCCCAAACAAGCACTTTTTCCACAACAGCGTCGTCTGCGCTATCACTATCCGACATCTCGATATCTTTAAAATCTTTGGATTTAAACTTAGCTTTCATTTTGTATATTATTTAAAGACACTTCTACAAATTATTATACCACATCACATATTATAAATAAATACTATACAAACAGTTTACAAACTCATGTTCGTTAGAAACGCAAAACTTTTAAAAAATTGTATATTGACCAGAGACAATACATAATAATGGTTTGACCACAGGTTATAAAAATAATTATAGATGGTACATAATTATTTTTGTTTTCATCGTTTTGTAATTTTGCAATCGATTAGTGCTATATAGCTACAAATATGTTATTCACACAAAACCTTAATCTACTGCTAAATTTTAACAATTATTGTAACCAGAAAAAATGCGGATAGATAAAAACATAGCTGAAGCCAGAAAAAAATATCCACATTCTTTACACTTCTAAACTAATTATTCCTTATTATCTATTATAGGGATATTGACTTCAGATTCATCTTTAAAGATTACAATTTATTTTAAGAAATAAAACTGGGACGAAACACAGAGTATAAATGAACAGTAGATTTTTTGAAGTATATTAACCTTTATAATCCTTTTGTGAAAAATAAAATGATACTTTATTTGAATATTTTTGATTTACTGAAATAAATAAATGGATGCAGATTAAAAATAAAGTCAACAAATTACCTTGTCTATGGGTTAACCTATAAGTGTATGCCGTGGGTTAGGTGGGAAGAAATGTATTTATTTTTATACTATCCGTGAATAATTACTATTTCACACAATCAAAATGGCATTTGTATTACATTTTGCTTTAAGACATGTACCAAGATCTCTTAACAATCCTTATATTTCTAAATCATGCTTAAATATTTGTAAGTATAGCTATGATGCAAACCAAAGTTCCAATCAATTACAGCTAACAGATTGGGAAACTTTAAACAAAAAAAAGAAGATCAGCAAAGCTATGAAAGCTTACTTGGAGAGATCCAGAGAACATGATGAATTTATGAAGAGACAGCATTTTGAATACAACATTGGCAAAAGACATCTTGCAAATATGATGGGAGAGGATCCAGAAAATTTTACTCAGAAAGATGTAGATAGAGCAATTGAGTATTTGTTTCCCAGTGGTATTTATGATCCCAGAGCTCGGCCACTTATGAAGCCACCAGAAGAGGTATTTCCTGCTCGCAAAGCAGCAGAATTTGATGAAGCAGGGCGTCCCTACCATTCTTTATTTTACACAGGGAAGCCAAACTTTTTTAAATTATTGTATGATGCTGTAGAGATTATTGATGAAATATATAGATTTGAGGATAAGGTCATTAGAAAGAAAGCAACAGCTGATATAAATCAAACTTTAGAATTGAGTAGCAATATCTGGGTAACGAAAGATCAGCTGGAAAAAATAATAGTCGAAAATATTTTAGATATTGAATATGAAAATTTCATAAAACTAATGGAAAGGTTGATTGCACTCCCATTTTCATATAGATACAAAGAATTTGTTGAAAAATATAGGAAGCCACTTGCTGCACAAAGATTTGCTCTGGAAATACCTAAACCTAGTTTTGATGAGAATGGCCGTGCATTCATAACCACACATGAATGTTTAAGAAAACATGCTCGTGGTGTAGTGACTGTAAAATCTCCTGGCACTGGAAAAATAACTATCAATGGAAAGGATTTGACCTATTTTGAAGACATTCAACCAAGAGAGCAAGTCTTATTTCCTTTGATTTTCACTGGATTACAGGACAGTGTTGATGTGGAATGTCAAGTAGAAAGAGGAGGTCCTAGCGGGCAATCTGGAGCAATTAGATGGGGCATATCTTGGAGTTTACGAAGTTTTGTAGACGCAGATATGTTGAAGAAAATGCAGGTGGCTGGTTTACTCACTCGTGACCATAGGCGGCGAGAGCGTATGAAGCCTGGTCAACCTGGAGCTAGAAAGAAGCCCACTTGGAAGAAACGATAATTTTAGTATTCTGATGTAATAAATTTCACTATAGAATTCCTTGTTTAATTTTTAAGAAATATGAAATTGTAGAAAAATTAAAAACAATATATTTTAATTAATGTATTTGTAGTCTCCAATTAAATGTCTTAACTCAAAGTTTATCATTTAAAATTGCGCTTTCTACTAAATGTTTGTTTTTTGGAGAACTTTTTCCGACCTCCAATTTTCTTCTGGAACATTTGTTGCTTCCTTTCTTTATTATATAGACGTTTTTTCATTAATGTTTTAAGTTCTCTCCTATCTTTTCTGTCTTCGTTCTCGCATACTGAACTGAAAAATTCCAGACCCTCTGAAAAAGAGATTCTTTTTATAGATTTATTCATGGCAAAATGACTAATATAATAAATATGTTTGATGATGTTCAACTCTTCTAGAGTAAACAGCAAATATTTGGATGTATATAAAAATACAAACCCAATAATCTTTTGTCACGTTCAGAGAAGAAGAACTGTTCTTTTAGTGTAACATGTTTAATTTCCTTTATATCGGGAAGAATTTCCTTTTTCGCCTTTTTTACTTCATCATCTTCAGAATCCGAAGAATCATATTTGAAAGGATTCTTCTCAGAATGGTCAAGCGGGTTCTTTGCCTTTGATTCTTTCTTTTCCAATGGGGTATATGTATCCTCTTCTTTTTCTATAAAACGAATATCTTATAAAATTATATTTGCAGAAAGTGTGAATATATAACCATAGTTCAGTGCAAAATTTTCAGTTATTAGTAATCACCTTCACCAGGTTCCTCTTCGGCACCAAATAAACTTCTAAGAGTAAATGTATTTGGCTGGGCGATAGCTTCTTTTAAAGTGTCACTGACATTATAAAATTGATCCTTAGATACTTCTATTTTAGGTACTTCAAGTTTAGGCTCTTCTGGTTCAATTTCCTTATGTTTTTTCTTTTTATTTTTACCGTCTTGAGCCAAATTAATTGTTGGTGCCAAGAATCTTGCGTGGTCTGGTTGTGATGGGTCAAATCTTAACATTCCCATTTTGGCTCTGAAAACATTTAATAAAACACAAAAAAAACAATAGAATAATTAAATATTCCAAAAAGGTGGTATTGCCAGAACCAGGTTATTTTGCTATTTAGTTGCATCACTTACTTCTTTTTACCATCGTTCATATTTTGAAACTCAATAGATTTAGATTTTATGGTAACACCCAACACATCTTGTAATATATTTAATTGTTTAATTTTTTCATCCTCCCGCCCAACTTCTATTTGATCCTCATTTTGCTCTTCATCTTCATCATCATCTACAAATCTTTTGTCTAATATGAAACGGGAATCAGATTTATATTTTGATTGAAGTTCTAGAATCTAAAAAAAATCTTTTAATTTACCATTACCATGAAAAAGATAACATTTGAGTATTGAATTGTATTTTTATAATTCTGTTCTGATAATAAAACTAAGCATCGCATAATTGATAAACCAGTTTAGTTTAAAGAATAGAGTAACCAAACCCTATTAATGTAGTCAAGATAAGGTAATATTAATATAGTAAGTAACATTCTTTTATAACTTTTATTACTGTAATACAAAGTGTTTCCCGCTTTGCCAAAAATTCTTCTTTTTTTTTTTGGTAAAAAAATGATTTACCTTTTGTCCTTTTTTTCCTTCAAATTGTTCTTTAATTTCAAAGTTTATATTGTCGTCATCTTCGTCATTCTCATCAAATAATGACTTATTTTTAAATGTATCATTTTCTTCTTCCAAGTTCTTGTTATTGGTTGGTTTTACAATTTTTTCATCATCAGAGTCGGAAAATGTTATTTTCTTATTTTGTATTTTATCCTATAAAAAGAGTTATTTTATAACTATATTGCATACACCAAAAACGCTTGACTTAATAAATATAAAAATATTTTTATAAAAACAAAACTTACAATTTTGACTAGAGCTGTTTTGATTGTCATTTGTTTCTGTTTAAAGTCTTGCCGTTTTTTCTTCATAGACTCCAGTCTTTTTTTATCAGAATCTAACTTCTTTTGATCAACCTCAGAGAGTAGAGCAGATTTTTTAGGTTTTTGATATTCATCAAAATTATTTGAAATAACATTTGTTCCATTCACTTGTGCTTTGTGGTCATTTCTCCGTTTTCTTGGATTTAGATTTGCACTCAATTTGATTACAGGATCTTTTTGTGGTATTATTGGTTCACTTCGCTAAAAAGTGTAATATAATTAGCGCCCTTTACACATATTTTAAGTTCTTTTTTACTACCTGTTCGTCTATTTTTCGAGCCTGCTCCCTTTCTCGTTGTAACCTTTCTAAAAAACTCTCACGAGCCCTCGTCACATGAAGTTTGTGTCCATTAAAATTATTGGAACTAAAATGATTTATACCTGTAAATCAATATTATTTAAGAAACAAAATAAACATTTATTATTACAGTGTAAAACATAGTTTCTTACAAGTTTCCACATCATGTAAAGAACTGTTTAGAGTGATAAAAGCAAATTTTTGTCTATTTGATTCATTTTGCTTAGTTTTTATATCTAAGTTTGTAACAACTCCAAAATCTGTGAATACATCTCGAAGGGCCTTTTCGTCCAAATTTTCTGGCAAGTTGCCAACAAAAAGACGCGTCCCTATACCCATTTTCGTCATAATAATGTAAAAGATTACAATTTAAAAATATTAACTGAACAAGATTAAAACACGTAGTTTAAGTCTCTATTTACATTGATTTTGACATCTCTTAACATGTGGTGAGTTTTGCTCGTTCGGAAATAATTTTGGCAGGGATTGTAAGGTACGTAGAGCCAAAGTTAACCAAATACCTTTAACTATGGTCATTACTTGAATGCATTTTATTCCATCTGATGCAATAAAAATATCTGAATACACGGGTCTTAGTACTTTAGCGCGCACTATTTGATAAATAGGCGGCGCTAATTTTAGGAAAGGGCTAAAATTATAAACAACAGTTGTATAAAAATTATATTTTCCCAGCATTCTAATATGTAATAACACAGAATTTATGATAGTAATACTGTTTTAATCATTAAAAAAACGATATCAATTAAACTATAGTAAGCAATACGCCAAAACTACAGGAAGCGTGCACACAAAGCTCCGTCTTTAGTAGACCAACTCACACTTGAAGTAAAAAATCGTTGTATATTCGTATACTCTGTATTCAGTACCAGTAGTTCACGAATATTATAAGTTTGTATAGCCATTCGTGTGTAGTTTGTGAGTTTTTATTTCAAAGCTATTTAAGGACCACTCTAAATATTATAACACTAGGAACGTTGCTTTACTTCTGAGGTGATTTAGTTAGGACAATGAAAATTCTGCTCTCAACTAAGAAAATAGGAAAAACGCACTTTATAGTAATTAAGAACTCATATAGGTCTAATAAAATAATATCAAAATGCGAATAATATAAAATGTTAGATAACCATTGTTAGAACTAGACATACTGTATTATATTTTACAAATTACTGAATAAGTACATACTAATTTATAAAACTACCTTGAATACAGTAGACACACATGATACATATTCATTTAAATTTCAATGAATTTAGATAATTATTACGCTTTGTGCTTGTTTTCACCAAAAAAAACTCAGTTCAGTTTCCTAAATTATTATAATTTCGTATTCGGAAGTTTGCAGTCGGAAAGGTGACAATATCGATCTCCAAAACCAAACAAAACTTTTTTAAGCAGTTGCTTTAGTTTAAGATTTTTTGGTGAGAACTGTCATTAACAAAACATAGAGCAGATTATAAAACGTTATCTTTATAATGATAAAATAAACAGATAAATCGATGAAAAGAAAATGTATATATTATGTCTATAATTGGAAGGCACAGGCTAGTAATATTATATATAATAAGAGAAGTGATAATATTTACAATTAATTTTATTATAATATATATTACATTATAGCCTACAAATTATTTGGTTAGGCAACACTATATATCAATTACTATACTATTAAATTAAGCCTGTTACAAGTATTTAAAAGAAATACCACAATAAGAGACACATTTCTCTAGAAAATTCTATATACTACATTGGAATGATAAACTTTATTAAAATAGCTAAATACTACTATACAATAATTTGTTCATAAATGCTATATTAAGACTAGTTTAACCTCAAAATAAACTTAACAATTTCTACTAATAATTGCACAGTACTGTTTTACAAAACACATATTTACAATTAGAAATCTAAATTAAACCAAACCATATGCAATACTCAGGCCTGCAATGACAAACATAGTGGCACAAACTACACTAAAATATCAATTAAAATTTGAGAAAGAAACAAATAACAAAATAATCTTTCTAAACAACTTTTTATGCAAATGTCATAAAATATAATAACAAAACTTTTTCTTAAGAACTCAAGTCAAAAAATAAATTATCTTACAACTAAATTATTAAATACTAAAGCTTTACATGGACGTCCAGTATAAATTGTATTATTATTTTATATAAGGGTGCTTTTCACGAAACGAATCTTTTAACATCAATTATCTCATTATCTCATTAACAGTATATTCTGGAATCATATGTGTACAATGTCACAATTCAATGCAATTTTGTTTCCGTCGTCATCTTTCCACATATTACGTGAACCTTTTGAACTACTCAACGCGGTTTTAATTAAAATTAAATGAAGTAACTTTTATTTGTAAAAGCAATTCTGTTTTATCAACTTTTAATGTATTTAAAAAAAATCACTAATTATGAATAAACACACTGATGTACAATTAAATACACACTTTCACAATTAAAATTAATTGCCTTTCCAGCTGCATAGTGCACATGAGCCCAAAAATCCCTTAAAAAATTACAATGAAACACAGTGCTAGTCAGACTTTTGCGCAATTCCACTCACAGTGCAAATCAAAGGCCTTGCCTTTTTGAACGTTCTCTTAGTACACTACTAATAGTTTCTAGTTATGTTGGCTCTTCAGTAGACATTAGAGCTTCTGACTGTTCATCGAGATCACCACCATTCCTTAGTAGACTGTAAAAAATTAATTAAATAAAATCAAATAACAAATAGTATCTACATACAATAAATTATAAGTGGCATACTTACACAAAACCTTGACTGGGACACACCCTTGTTCTTAGCCATGAGAACACACTATGAGCTTGCGACCATTCGCCGTACGCCGCCATGGTCCAGCCAATAGCTGCCAATATTGCACCTACCCATTTAAATATATCTCCTGAATATCCTCTATATGCCTCTACACATAGTGAGAGTGGTATCGTAAGTCCAAGGAAAGCAGTCGCAGTACGAGAGTTTGTTAGAGATCTACCCCTGGAAATATAAATTGTTATTATTAACTACACGCTTTATTATCACATGTATATTAATTATGTTTAATTTAATTTAGTTGAAATCCTTACTCATCACTGATCATGATGACTTTCAAAACGTCAGATTAAAAATAATCAAAATAAACATAGTAATAAACCTCATAAAGTATTTTAAATTCGTTTAATCATTGTAGCCTAACTGAAGACATCACAACAATAATAAGTATTGACAAGTTTTTAGCAGACGATGATGAAATGCAAATAATCCGACTAGAGTAAACACTAGGTACAAATCACGATTCATGATGTCACATATGTTTATTTATTTATTTATTATAGAACCCATGAACAAAGTAAACAAGATTTAAAACATAATTATTTTAATCTAATTTATAAAAAAAAAATTGTTTTATACTAACCATAACCATAAAGTTTCATATAATAAAGGTCCTATAAGAGCATCAATAAGCAACCAGGTCCATAATTTTGCAATAGGCAATTCGGCACGTTCAATTCCTGCTGCACCTAATGCCCCACCTAATATCCAAGTAACACCAGCACAAGCACTGCCAACTAGACCTAAAAAACAAACATTACAACAATGCATTCTACAAGAAGTGGCTAATTTCCATTAAGATTTCTGTTCAGGCCCATAATAATAATATTTACCTGTCAATAAAGGTGCATTAATACTTTCCCCTTTCCTCAATTCCCTTCGTAACATCATAAGATGTAAAGCATAACACAGACCTGCTCCTAATGAAGATATGATACCAGTCCAGTTATTGTAATGACTCTCTGATGTACCAACACTGACCTAACAATTAAAAGAGAAAATGGCATTATAAAAAAGTAAAAATGTAGTAAAATAAAAACAATAATTTGTTTAATTATAAATCAATATTAATTTTTAAAGTTTATATGTGCTAATTCAAGAAAAGTATGATTTCAAAAATTGTTGTGTCTGTTTAATAGGGAACGTTACAGACTGAATAACATCTTACTAGGACCTATAGGAACAGAGCAGTAGCATTAAACTTCAACCAACACATGGCCTAGCTAATGCAGCAAGCAAGGATTGGCTAATATCATTAAAACATTGTATTGAATCAAATTCCCCAAAGAAAAATAAGTGTCCTTTTTTGATTTGATTTTGATTTGACACCTATCAATATTCATAGATAAAATATTAACAATTTTAATGAGCTAAATTAAATCAGATCTGAACGAAAATGTTGATGGCAATAATAAATGATTCTGATAATGCATTTATGACATCATATCAACATTTAATTATAATACAATATATAGTTCTTATCTACTAAGCTGACCCACAATTAAATAGATTACATCACTATTGCAGATAAAGTTACACTTTGGATACATACTTGTAGAAATATCTTGCAAATTATAAATATATTATGAACATGCAGAATGGGTAAAAAATAACTTGCCATAAATTATTATAAAAATATTACTGATATATTAAAAATACTAACCAATCCAGCAGCAGTGAAGAGCACAGCAATACATTTATTCAGACTGAATCTATCATTAGGCATTTGCGCAAAAATAGCTCCAAGTGTCAATACAAATGCACTACTAGCTGAAATATAAACTGTAGCAGATCCTGCTGTTGTATTCACCAAACTTAATCTATATAGGTAATTTGCAACAAACCACTGAAAATTAAACATATTGTTTTATTAAATACAAAACATACCTTTTTCAAGTTATAGATTAAAAAAATGTATAAATAATGATTGACTTACTGGTACACAAAAAATTAGCGCTAGTCTAACATGTCTTCTTGTAGCTGCAGCCGCAGCTCGTCTTTGTGCATATTCTGAAGCTCTAACTGATGCTGACCATGAGAGCCTTGCTAAGAGAGCTTCACCAGCTTGAGATGCTGACATCACACGGACCTAACATAACAAAAATAGGTTTAATTAAAATTGCTTTAATATTTATTTAAAAATTTATTATTTTTCATTTGTTATTTAAAAATATTTTTATAAAATTCTAACTTTTATGTGTAACCAATAATTTACTTTCAAATTGAAAGTCATACCTCTGCTACTTTGTTAAATCTAACGGCTCTTGGTGCTGCATCATCACTGTCTGTAGCTTCACCTGCCCTGACTGGTACAAATGTAGAATCACCCTATAATAAGATACTTTAATATTTAAAGGTATCTTTGTAACTGTCACATTGTTAGATATTATTAATACTTACTAAGCTATTAGAAGCACTGTCACTGAAATAATTTTCATCCTCAGTTTCTCCATTGGGTTCAAGAAGTTGCTAAAAAAAATTGTGATATTTAATTTGATGTTTTGTAGCCATCATAGTAGTATCCAAATAAGGCTATGGGATGGATATAATATGAATCAGGCAAACCTTTATTGCACTTCTTGGTGTTAAGCTATAGTGTGATCCATCAGCAGAGACAACAACAAAGACAAAGTTGCCTTCACTATACCAGCATGAGAAGATGAATATGCTATCCAGATTGTCAAGACACACTTCATATACTATATACTATACATGTTAGGCTTTCTTATTACAAATTTAATATCCAAGTGATTAATTTTTTCATAAGTACTTACTGTATAATCTTGTGTAGGTCTGCAAGGGTCTCTCGATGGCGGGTTAAAACATAACACAAATAGATACACTAGCAACATAGAGCAGCGCACATATGTTATCAAAAATGGCCTCTCTAATTTCTTTTCTGTGTATAAAAACTGAAAACAATTAAAACGTAGGTTAAGATGTAAGTATTAGTATGAAAGTAAACTTAAAATTCAAGATCATTGTTATGTTAGTTTATAAATATAAGGCTACAAATTAATACCAACACAAAGGCTCCTGTTTCTCCGATACTAAGAAACTAAGGTCAGCTTGTTAATAGTGATCAAATGACAAAATTCGCTATTTAATTTTATGAAATTTTAATCTTTGAAGTTCTTAGATATAATAAAATTAGAGAAATACCTTTGTGAATTCTGAAGAGGCAACCCACAGTACGTCCACCAAGAGTAAAACAAATAGTCCAAATATAAAACGTTTTTTCTTGAAAGGTTGCGTATTTTCTTTACCATTTTTCACACCCGGCACAACGTCGAAATAGTTTTGATAAAGAGCCAACATTTACGCCGAACACAATCAAAACAAAATAGCCAAAGATCAAATATATCACTTCGTACTCATACTCCTACCACAACACTAAATAATCTAACCACATGATAATTTGTTTGACAGAATAAATCAATAAAGATTCCTTTATATTTAAATGTACGCTCAAAGTTCAGTATAATCGCTAATTCTATTAAAAAAATTATAAAAATTCCCCTCGCAACTGGAAAGTGGAAAAGTGAAATGTCAGACTAGTCAAATATTGTTAACTCAAATCTCTATGGTCTTCTTCTTCTTTTTTGTATTAATGGCCTCAGATGTCTAATAAAAATAGTTCTGCCAATGTTGAGTATTCCCAGCCCAACAAGAATTACAAAATTTTAATACATATATAAACTCTTATGTCAATAAAACATGTATGTATTAGCTCGATCCCTTCGCCTATAAATGAAATTAAAGAAAAAACAAATCGACTAAACTTCAATTTTGACGTTTGACACTGTATTTTGGGCGTGCGCGTTGTTTTTTATACGTCTATGTTTTGGCTGGATGATTAGAGTTTTTGTGAGGTTATTTTATTGATTTTAATAGATTTAGACAAAGAATATTACTGCAATTTTGTTTTTTTATCCCAATCTAAGTTCTCCTTTAGTGTAGTTATGGGTGTTTGCAATGTTGAAGTTGTAAAAAGGGTAGCAAAGTACCTCAATGTGTCAACAGGAACGACGTGTTATAACACAGAAAAGGTACTTAATTGAGTCGAACGCTGTGCCGGTCGTTGAAATGTAAATAAACGACGATTTTTATTTCTTTAAAGGTTCTAACTAGTATTATAGACAAAGAAGACGTTGAGGGTTTTGCGACTATCATACTCCGTCTAGCTTCAAAAAGCGGGGCAAAAATGACCGACCAACAGACTTTATTAAGTTATCAATGGCTAGAATTTTTGGCATTGTACGCCGATCAAGCTGCTTTAAATCCTATGTTGGCAAAGACTTTTCTTCAGGTATTGTTTTATGCAAATTAGGTTTAGGTTTTGTAAATATTTGTTAGCTAATGAATTATAAATGTTCTATTTTAGGACCTCAATAGATATTTAACAAGGAACAATTATTTAACTGGCCAGCATATTACCGTGACAGATGTAGCTGCCTACCATGTCCTTTACTCTTTATTAGTAAGTTTGTCATTTTGTAACTAAAGCTATAATTAGCACTGGAGTAACCCTTAACTTGATGTGGAAAGACAAAATTTGCGGGGCAGCTTATTTAATCTTTATTCATAAAAATTTAAGTCTTCACTTCCCTGACCAGACTTAACAGTAATAAATGTGAAATTTGTTGTGTTTAGTTTTAGAAATTGTTTATGGTTTTGAGGCTTAAGCACATATGTCTGGATACTAATAGCCTAGTCACTATATTTACCAATTCTATATATTTTTAGGAAAAGTTGACAGTAGCAGAACAGGAGTCCATGATAGCGTTGTGTCGTTGGTTCAAACATGTACAAACAAAACCTCAAGTTACTGCTGGACGGACACCCTTGCCTTTAGAAACTTTATATCTGTCAGTTACAGCCCCAGCTGTACATTAAGATTAAGAAGTAGGCTTAGTGATGTTGAAATTTGTGTAATTTATTGTAATTCTCTTTTCTGATGTGTATTTTATGCCCTATATGAATAAATGCTATTTAATTGTAGATGTGAATCAGAGTAAAAAAGCAGAAAAGTGAACACTGCTATTTAGGTTTTTTATTCATTGCTCAGATGTTTAATTCAAATACTTAATTTAATTTTAAAGCTATTTTAAAATAAAATTAATTGCTTTTGATTGAATTGTAGTTTTAGTTGGGTATTTCAATCATAGTAATTAGTTTTGTTTATAAGCATGTTGTTTTGTATGTTTCTTTGTGGCTTGTATTTTATTAAAGCTGTAAGTTAACTTTTTAAAAATTATTTCATCTTTAATAATTTAAATCAAGTATATTGTATAGTAAATATTGTTTTTTCAGTGTGGACAGTCTGTGTTTCCACCAAAACCAATAATGCGTGAAGAATTGGAAACTAAAAATATAGATAAACCAGTAGTTTATTTTCCACAACCATTTTCTTATCCCAGATATCCAGTTATTGTGTATATTTAGTACTATATGTCAACATTGGGTTGTGGTCCTTTTTACATTGCCAGTATTTAAAGCTGAAATTACATCATGTTTTACTTAAACTACAGAAAATCTTACTATAGAGGTATTTAAATACAAATAAATAGTACTGAAACAAAATAAACATCTGCATTTTAAATAAAACAAAAGATTAAGAGTACCTATTTGCTTTTTTATTTTGCATTTTATATTTGCATATATATTCCTACAAAATAATGTTTTATATATTAATAATTTACAATAATCTACTTGAGTTTGAACTATTATAATATGTATAGGTGTATATCAGAGTCCAGTGGGCAATCAGCATCAAATTCATAGAAACAGTAAATTTGTATTATTTTAAGTAGGTTTTGTTGTTTGATTGCCGATTTTACGATCGTCGAATTGTAGCATTAAACATCTTTCAAGCTTATTAGAGTAAGAGCATCCATCATCTTCCGCTTCTGAAATGATTTCGTATTGAAAAAGTATGTAAAACCCATTGTAATAACATAAGCTATATGTTATCTACAGAACTATTAAGAAAATAGTTATCACTTTTTTGCGAAAGTGTACATACCTGATTCTAATTCCTGGAAACACGATCGAATTTGATCTCTAAGTACTGTTCGAGATTGTTGTGACGATATTGAAAATTGTACTATATTCCACAACTCTGCTTCTCTGGGTATACCGTGGACGTCGACCTGAATTATTAAATCTGTTCAATAAACTAGTAATTTCTCGGTGATTATAAAATAAAAATTACTTACAACTTGTAAATTCGCGAATACACATTGGCTTAGGCACTGGAAAAATTAAAAAGCTTCAATTAAACATGTAATATACACCCAAAGCGATATTAACAACAGTCTGAGATCCCGTTGCGAAATCACGTCCATGTGTTTTTTTAAAGAAAATAATAGCGGGGTTTTTATGAACCTTTCATTAAGCAGCATATATTCCTTTCTTAATACATATATCTGAAGTTACTTATTAAAAAAAGTCAAATGTATGTTATTGTTAAATATTGTAATGAATAAAGAAACAAATGAACATAGAAATCGTACAGTCTTATCTTAATTGATCATAACTAGGGAGCTTTTTTACAAACATTCACCTGTGCACTATCGCCTTTATTACCCAAAGAGTCATGTCTCTTTGTACGATTGCCACTTTCCTTTACAGTATCTGTCGGTACTTTCTCAGAAGTATTTCCTGCCCCGTAATCATAATCTGTTATATTAAGAATATGTATTTTTTCTATTGTATCATTAGTATTTCTTCTCTCGTGATCATAGACGTTCTTGTCTTGTTGAACATTGCTATCGATTTTTGAAGGTTTACTCGAGTAATTTGAACGTTTTTGTCGCTGTTTGTCATCTGTACATATTCGAATTGCTGCTGCGATCTCCTCTTCAAGGAGATGCAGATTCCCTTCATTTGTGACACTTATAACCACAGGGATCAGCAACCCCGTTAGGAGAACACACAGCATTGTGAAGTAAGCCAACCAAGTAGCCGATTTCAGTGTTACGTTTAGGCTTAAATCTAACTTGGTACAGGAACATAGTTATTAATGTTGACATTTGACAGTGTAAAGCGGATGTTAGACGGCCTATTACAATGGAAGTTACTAGAAATTCATGTTGATTTTGCAGTAGGACATTGATATGAGTTTAATTAATTTTATTTATAACAACGGGAAGTTATTATTTAACTGTGATGTACATAAATACATTGATATATATACCACAACGCCTAAATATAGGTATAGAGAATGATACAGTAAGTAGTTTCAATAAGAAAATATAACAAAAAAAGTTGCGCGTTGCGCGTGTACTTAAGGTTTAAATGCATAAGAAATATCGTATCGCACACTTATTTACAAATAAAATTATGAATTCATTTGACGATCGATTATTATTTAGCCATCAGCGGGCACTCGGAATAAATTATCGTTTATGATGGGTGGATATAACCTTGTTTAGGATAAACATTTAATTACTAATTAGTATTTTATGATTGATTGAGGTGTAAATGAGATAATTTTAATAAATAACGCGTCAAGGAACACCAAAAATAAATGCAAGGGTATTATTGTAGAGTTCCTACTATAAATAGAATCTAACATCATCGGAACTAAATGCAATCATCTATTTGATCGTGAAAACAAGGACTTTAGAACGTAAGAATACATAATATAATAATCACATTAATAGCATAATTTCAACAGTTAAGTATAGATCGAACTTAAACTTCCTAAATTATCTCATGGTTGAATAATTTTCAACAGGAATACCTAAATTTTATGTGACTCGCAAACTAATCTATCAATAATAACAAACAATATTAATAAAAAATATTTATTTAACCTTTACCATAATGTCCCCATTTGCCATTACCCCATCCGCTCCAAGATGAGCCACTATTACCTCCATACAATCGCGTACCGTAAGCTCCAGGATATGTGCCGTATCCACTACCAGCTAATGTTTTTTCATTAACCGTACCAGGCATTACACCAAACACGTATTTGTTCGCAACAATTCCCGTGCCAATATTAGGCGCATATCGACCGTAGGTGCCCGTTAAACTAAAGGATAGTGGAAACGCTGGAACAGCTTGGCTTTCCATTCCGTAACCTCTCCAGAATGTTTCTGCATTTTCCATTATTTCTTGTGGCTCTCGCGTTTCTATAGTTTTCTGTTCTGTGAATAATTGAATGAATTGAAGTTTACAATTAACAGTGCGTTGTGCATTTGTTATGATTTATTTAATGACTAACTGCAGCTTGTTGCTTACTTATAAGTATAAAGGCACAGTGGAGATAACTAAAAAAGGCACATTTGACAATTTTATGAATTTAAAAAAAACCTCACTTTTAGCTAAAGGCACCACTGATAATTCAGCATCTCTCTCAACTCTGGTTTCAACCTTTTGGTTCCATCTTTCCTCCGGCGAGAGATCACCACTAGTGGGTAATAATGGAGGACCTGGTGATAAGTACAATGATGGGTCTAGTACATTTGCATGCACGACTAAAAATATTCCAAGATAACATGTAAGTACCTGAAACGAAATTATAGTCATAGTCACGCTTTGTATTTAATATATTTTATTTATTATGTATGCTGTAAATGTATTTCCCTGTCCCCGTTAATATTTCTAATTACTCCTGATTTATAATATGTAAATGCAAATCACAGAAAAGAAATAACAAAAGAGTCTCATGTGTTGAAACTCTATTATTACCAGACGTAACATTCGGAATTTAAATTAAACTCCCTAAGGAATTTAATTGATTTCTTGAATTAGTGATGTTACAAATATTAATCGATAAAATTAATTACTTACCAACATTTTCAAAATTCAAATGTACACAAGATGTTCACTGTTAAATATCCCAAAGTAATATGAAGAAAGATTCTATGCATTTAAAAAGTGGGGAAGAGCTTTCTCTTTGAATGCAGTTCTGACTTTTTACGATCATAGACCAAGGCCGTTGCAAGGCTGTTTAATATTTGGTAATAGGGTATTGACCGCATTACATCACGGTTATGTTGTTTTTGGACCAGTTCTTAAGTAACTCAATGTCATGGAAATCGTGTGACTAATATTGTGTATGTTTTTTTTTGTCAAGGGTAGATTGTACTTTAGAAACAATATATGTAAAAATGAAAATACAACGTATATTTGTAAATATTTGGAACTATTTAGAAAAAAATATTATTCCTTATAAATATTGAGTCATGGATTTTCCCAAGTACCTACTATAATAGTTAAAAAATTATTATTTTCATAAATGGTAATAATTATTTATAATATTTACTATACAAAGTAAGTTTATTAATACTGGGCATTATTTAACTGTTGTCGAGAGAGAATTGTAACAATTCGATTAAAATAATTTAATTTCATAATAGAGTCTTATTCGAATACTCTCAATGCTATAATTTCGCTTATTCGTGGCAATGTTGATTATTGATAATTAAGTTTATATGAATGTTGTATGAACTTTTAAACATTGTATTGATCTTCCTTTAAACATGAGCGGTCAAACACCTCGAATGGCATCAGCAAAAAAACTTCAGTTCACACACTTCTAACAAAAAACTGGTTAAATATTTGCACATCACATCAAGGAGGGTTTCCTGACAAACGTTTATTTGTGAATAGAGATTAGTCAGCTTTGTTTTTTATTATTATTTGTGATAAGACACAAATTTTCATAAACAAGACGAATCTTTCTTTACAAAAATCCCAATTGTAATAATAAGACAAAAATAGATAATTAAGCGTTTATTTAAATTCAGTCGTGTAGAAAATCAGTCAGTGTTTAACGTCCGTAACCTCCCCAACCGAATCCACCTCTGTAGCCCCAACCTCCGTATCCACCATAGTACCGCGGGTATCCCCATCCGTAGCTCCTTGGGTAACCGTAACCGCCCCATCCATGTCTATAACCACCAAATCCATAACCGCCCCATCTTGGGTAGCCAAAGCCCCATGATTCTTGTGGTTCCAAGTCTTTGTTTTCGGGTTTGGTTTCAGTTGCGATGCCTTCAGTGTTCGTAGAAGGTGGTTCTATTGACGCTGCTGATGCGTAACTTAAATACGCGATGAAGAGAATTGTCACAAGCGAATACTGTAGAAAAATTTATATGAATTAATTATTAAAAAAAGCAACGAATGCAGCGAAAATTGTAAGCAATACAAAATATAATTAAACTGGTTTTTAAACATGCTTTAAAAAGTATGGTTTCGTATAATATAAACGTCCTCAAATTGAAAATTTTAAATAAAAATTATAATGAAATAGTTAGAAAAATATTATAAAAGAGTTGTCTCAATTGAAATACTATCATTAATTATTGTTGCTCATGACTAACTACTGTTAATTTGCACTAAACTAAGTAAACAAACACTTTTAGTACGCGATAAATTATCTTTTTAAAATTTTATTTTATAGCTGTGTTTTTCAGAAAATGAAACAAAAACTTCCATAAATTACTAATAAATCAAATAATAATTAATAATAGATAATAACGCTTATATATATAATTATTATAATTAAACACAAACACTGATACACTTTTTAAGTAAACGATTTAATTTTGCAATAAAGGATGTCAACTCACGATTTTCATTGTGCCGGTTTCTGAAGAGAAATGTGCGTATTATTGACGGGATCCCCTTTTTATAGCAGACCTTGTGACTTGGATGCTAATAAGTTGTACTATATTGTGCACACTTACTATATCAAACTTTATATACTATGTTATATTTATTTAGAGTTGTTTAACACGTATGGCCGACCTTTTGGGGTTTTCTAAACTGATTTTCCTGTGTTTAGTATCTGCGTATTGTTTTATTTCATTTATTACAGTTAATGAATTTACGAATGGATAATAATTGGGAGTTTCTGAGTAGCGAAAGTGTATAGAAAACATATTGCCTCATAATTACGTATTGTTTTTCTTAATTTCAAAACATCTAGAAACTTTTATTAAGTAATTCCCACAACTCTGCCTAACCCTATCTGTCAAGATACACGTTAACTACGCCTACATAATATTATAGCCAGTTTTAAGTTTTTTTCTTTTTGGAAAAACCAGAGTTTTTGAGATTTAACGGTATTCTGTTTTAGAAAGGTAACAGTAAATTTAAGCAAATATAGTATACCTATTTTTGTTAGGGCATTTTAAAACTTATTTCTCAAAATCATTACCAATATGTTATACTCACTCCTGACATGACGTCTTGATAAAATAATAAGTAGGTACATATTACATGCAACATTAGAGCAGATGTACTTGAATAGCATTCGTTCTTTGTGCATAATATATTATGTAAGTAATATGTTATTCATTTTTCTTAAAAATGCAGTTGGTCAAAGTCAGGGTAAAACGACTGCGCAGGTAAGTCACGGCTTCAAGTTCATTGACTCGCGTCAATCGTGCTTGTCTAGGGAGATTCTTTATTTGCTAGTGATTTTTTGTAAACCGGATTATGCATCTTTTCCCTTTAGATTCTTTGCAAATTGATTAATTTAGTTCTGAATTAAAAAATATACATAATTACAGAATGTAAATGTGAAGCAAGAGTTTAATACATTTTATTTAAAAATACAATAATTAGTTTAAAAGTCTTTTGCGCGGTTTATTATCTCGTTCAAATAATAGAGTAACCGCGATAATAAGTCCCAAAAATAAAAAAGAATGTTCTCGAATAATCTAAGATAAAACTCACCCTGAATCTTAAAGATTTGTTTTAATCATGCTGCATAGGTAATATGCGCAGACGATTTGTATAAATGTTAAGTAAATACTTTTCTAGTTTAAACCGCCAGCTCAAGTAGGTTATCTTTAAAGTAATCTCTACTTTTATATACATGTGTTAATTATATTATATTGTGGAATTTCCTTATTTGTTTTATTTTTTTATTGCTTTCCTACTTACTCATAAAACATCATTAGGTATAAACAATAATATTATGATCATGGAAAATGAATTTATCTAAGGCGCAAAATTGCAGGTACTAATGATATAATCAAATATAGAATTTTACATGATTCATATTCATTACTTGTTTTACTATTATATATTTTCAATACAAAGGGGAATCCCTGAAGTTATTATTCCAACTTGCCCTACAAGTTACGTGACCTACAGGATACACCATAAATGGATATGTGATAGTTCTTTATACCCGTTTCAATTGCGTGGTTATGTTCAGGTTTCATACCAGTGCTGGCCTTGAAATTTATAATTTTTTTGCATTATATTTATTTACATATGTCCTTATTAAAACATCATTATTACTTTTTTATATATTTAATAGGTAATCGTCAATTGTTAGGCATAAACTAGGTTACCTATAGGTATCTGAAGGTTGTCATTTGTTGATAACCGAACGGATTTTTTGAGAAACAAAACAAACTCATTACAAGTTTTAATATAATTAATTTTATCTTTTTGCTTTTCTTCTGTTTAATGTACTTAATAAACGTTTTTTATTTGTTTTGTCATTAGAAATAAAACATTTGTTTAATTTGTTACTAATTTATTATTTGTTTATCGTCCATATCCTTTTCCAAATCCGCCCCCGCCTCCGGATCCACCGCCGCCCCCGTAGCCACCACCGCCTCCATATCCTCCGCCACCTCCAAAGCCGCCGCCGCCGCCACTTCCACCTCCATATCCCCCGCCTTTACCAAATCCACCACCTCCGCCATATCCACCACCTCCGCCGTATCCACTACCTCCGCCGTATCCACCACCTCCGCCGTATCCACCACCTCCGCCGTATCCACCACCTCCGCCGTATCCACCACCTCTTCCGTATCCTCCTCTACCGCCAGTGTATCCACAGTGGCTTCCTTGTCCACCGTGCCTTCCGTGTCCACCTCGACCGTATCCTGGGTATGCAGACTCTTGTACAACTAATTCTTCTGTCTCTAGCAATGGCAAAGCTGTTCCCATGACTAAAAGGCATGTTAATATTAATATTTTCAATGCCTAAAAGAAAGAAAAGAAAATTATAAGAAAATGCAAAAACATAAAATATGTTTGATTAAGTCATGAATATAATAAATATGTCCCACTGTGCACCATACAAATACTTACCGAGCTCATTACAAAGATTATGATTAACAAATGTTAATAAAATCTAAAGATGCTTCTTTATATAAGTAACTTCGGGTAGTTACCGGACAGTGAAGTACATCAATATTTCATAAAAATGACTATTACATATTTTCCTTGTTTTTGTTAAGAACTAAAAAATCTAATATAATTACGTTAAACTTGTCAATATTATAACCTTATTCTTGGGTTTGTGGCGCTTGCACAAAAAGTTACATACTTGATATGCGTAGGTTTTATGTGCCATAAGCTTTGATTATAATTTTTCAAATGTTTTTAAAATGACTTCGTCGTTTTTGAGTAATTTGAAAATCAACTATTTTATTTCTTACATTTAATTCACCAAGAATCTAAAAGTTAAGCTATTAAATGAATTTATTATCATATAAGGGCCTTACTTTATAATTTTATTAATTAATTCTCTATTTAAGAACATTTTATTATTGTAAGTAATTGTCAAGTTGATAGTTTCTTATAATTTAGGCGGGAGTTGAAGATGCAAGTTCCGCGGTGTCATCTCAATAATCGGAAGAAGTCTACATAACCGGTATTATACAAAACGTAATAGCTGTTCAAATTTGTAAAACAAAACACGAACGAAGATGTTTAAAAAAATCGTCAGAGTTCTACGTTCTGAATAATATGATATCGAACAATAAAGACTTTTTTTGTTTAATAAATATTGACCGTTTAGAAGGAATAGAGTTAGTTTAAAGGTTGCAAAGTTCAAATAGTAAAAGATGTGTCGTAGTTTAGTGTTTGTTATTCGTGTCAAGTTTAATGGTATTATGTTGATAGTAATTAACATTGGAGACTAGTTAATGTTCAACTAGATATTAGATTTAATAATCGAATTCAAATGCTAATATTTGTCATTTATAAATAGTTCTTTTGTTCGAAATATATTACATTAAAATTAAATGAAATATGAGCATAGGTTCACTCAATAAGGCACACCCATGTTAACGCTCATAAAGACGTGATCTGAGCTAATGATTGCCTTATGGCATATATGCAACCTATACTAGCTTATGCCTTATATGAAAATTGCGCGGGTAAAATATTTTACTTAGATGCTCGCAGTTCAAGGTGTGAGTGAGTAGAGACATTGGCATTTGAGATCCGTGTTAAACGTAATATAATTATATAATGTGGGAATTTAATATTATTTACCGTGTAAACTACACAATAAATAGTTCTTTATGTAAAAATGTTTCTATACTTAAATTTTTATGAATAACTCTGCAACTACGCCTAATTATTGTAAACAAATTTCCATATAAAATTAGTCGTAGGCGATATGATAACTAGTTGGCATACCTATATATACACACGTACTATATAAAACTACTTTTATGATTCATAATCATCCCGGTTACTATCACGTTACAGTTTATAGTTTAATTTAGATGAATGAATTGAAAGTATATCTAATCCCAAAACTCATACTCGACATTCAGTAGGACACTCCTTACTGACCCCAATATAAACCAAGGACTAATAGAATTAGTTACTTATGAGTAAAGATTGTAAATATTTGCGATTATTTCCCAGTGGGGGTCCATAAGTCCAAAGTAAACACGTCATAGATTGTGGATTAGTATTCCGTTGTCGTAATAATGAATGGTTTATTCAAATGTACAGTAGCTATGTGTAGTTTTTAGTATACAAAATAGGTACTTATATAACACAATGCGTGCTTTTTAATTTTTAAGAATTCGGGAAACCCTTTAAGGATAATTCTTAAATAAATATTTTTATTTATTCAACAATAAGATTAGGGGAGAATTTTAGCGTTAGTTTTAAATATATCTGAAATTAACTTTTGGAGCTTCTGGGATATCCGATGGTTCATGTACGCATGATGTATAATTAATATTAATGTTAGGTGTTTTCATACATTAAAGCTTTCCCTAGAATTATTATTAAGGTAATGTAATTATTTTGAAACTTAGTATTTATTTATTAACGTTTTATTTATTTTGTTTATTAAAGTTTTCAATATATAATAAGATATTAAAGAGAAAAATAAAACAAAAAATATTACTGTATAAAATGTATTTAAATATTATATGTTAAAAGAACATCACAGATTAGCATAAAATTAAGGTGGTGATTTTTATCATTGTATAAAGTTTGTATATTATCAGCATTGTTTTTGTAGTTATTTAACGTCCCCAACCCCATCCACCTCCGTATCCACCTCCATAGCCACCTCCCCATCCTCTACTGGATCCACCTCTCCATCCTCTACTGGAGCCACCACTCCATCCTCTACTGGATCCACCACTCCATCCTCTGCCGTATCCACCGCCAAATCCCCGGCTACCTCCCCAACCTCCTCCAAAGCCGCCACCTCCCCAACGGGATTCATCCGCTTGTAGATTTTCTTGGTCAGATTCCACGGCTACTGCATCCTGTGGTTGTTCAGGAGTTTCTGCTTCGGCTGCCGGGAGGGCTGCGGCATAGGCCACGAATGCAAGGACTGCGATCAATGCGATCTAAAAATAATGTTAACAGATATAAATTAGTTAAGTTAAAAATATTTTTTATTAAATATGTACAAAATATCTAACAAAAATATTAAAATGAATTATTAGATAAACAAATGTATGATTGAAATAATGTACAATAATCTAAATAACTTTAAAATATATAAAGTAGGATTACTCACTGTTTTCATGTTGGCGTAAAGCTGCGTTATGTCCAAGGTGGTGGATTTGAGGACTATTTATACTACTACAGACAACCGCTTCCCGCAACGATGACCGCAGACGAGCAAACATTCAAACACACGTGCATTATAATCACAAGATTCAAGAACACCTTATTATGAACGGTATAAGAGTGCATTTGGAGTGTCGATCCTTCACCTATAGCGAACAAGTCCACTAGCATGCTGCAAAAGTATTTTAAGTTATTCATGTTATTTAAAATAAATTTTAGGTTATATCCAAATTTAAATAACATAAAAAATAAAAAGAAATAAGTTCGAGAAAATAAAAGGGTACCTATTTTATTAATTTAAAACATTTTAATTTTTTTTAATACAAGATATAATTAATAAATAATTATATCATAAAATATAAGTATAGAAAATAATTGAGGGTAGAGAATACGGTAATAAAAAAATGTTATAAATAGTTGCATTTAATATTACAAAAATACTAAATAAAATCCTTGTCTTAAAAGATTGGGCTAAATATAGGGTAGAGAAAGCGATTACTTTTAATTGAATCCAATTAGATATTTTAAAACAGTAAATAGATATAAAAATATATTTAAGATATATTTACTACATTGGTCCGCAGCACATACTTAACTCAATGTCCTAAAATCGTAATTGTTGATTAAAATCTTTCTACTTCATAAATAAATTACAATAAGGTATTGTTTTACACAACCTTATGCTTACAAACTCTATTCGTTTAACCTTTGGAGGAAGTGTGAAAAAGAAACATATTTAAAAAAATACATAACAATTGGATGCCAGTTTATTTTTGTAGTCCTGACACGTTGGTTTTAGTATAATTCTTTTGAGAATTGACATACCTCAGGTCTTTTATTCTAATTTTTATATCAGATGTTTTATGTAGATCTATTGTATTTAAAATAAAATGTATGTAGGCACTATAGTGTTTTTCAAAATACAAACAAATTTATTAGAAAACAAAATATTTATTTATATATTATAAAAAAGTTTTATCATATCAGTGAATTATTGGACATATGTTAATCAAAGTGGTGCTCAAGGATTAAGGATTTGATTGAAATTAATTATATATTGTATATTTACATTAATTATAGGCATATCAAATGTTGTTGTTTTGAACTGGTGTTTCTCATATGACTCAGTGTCCGTGAAGCTAGAATAATGGGCACATCTTTTCCGACAGCTCGAAGTACATTTAAGAGATTTTAAACAGTAACCTTTTGATAAATATCATGTTTTTGTCGTAGAAGTAGTAAAATCTCACTGTAACAGTATAACAGTTTTTGTTATGGCCATGACCGAAATATTATAAAATAAATTATTCATAGTCAACGAATATAGAAGAAAAATAATTTTGTTGAACATAAGTGGAGATTGTTTCTTTATATGATATACAAAACTATTTGATCACTAAAGATATGAAAACGCCTGAAATAAAAAAGAATGTGATTTGAGAGATGAAATGAAAAGTAATAGTCGATATGCGAAGTTAATAAAACGTTTAAGGCACTATCTTTGCTATTAAAATGCCTCTTCAACATGTTATGCAGAAAGGATTTTTATAACGTGTGGAAATCCATTGCAGGCACCCTGGTAATGGTGTAGGACTGGTACCAGAGTTATTTCGAGGTCCCATAAAACCTACGGCACGCATACTAAGATATTATGCCACAAAGGTGCTAAAGAGTTAATCGCACGTAAGTATCCCACTTTAATTGATAATTGCTGAAAATAATTAACAACAATAATATTGTTCAATATATGTCATTGAAAACAATTTTTAAAATCATCAAAGGCTTAATAATATTAATTAAAAAGAAACAGATCAAATGAAGGAAGTAAAGAGTGTTGAACTTAAAATCCAATCGTAGACCTCGAGATCCTTAACGTGATGTGCAGTCAAGTTCGATCATAAAAGGTCAAAGTTATTCGGAAACTAAAACGTTTTTTATGAACTTAAATTGCTAAGTAATAATTAGGTGGATTACCTGTATTAGTATTTAATTACTGATTTATACATTATTCCTTTATTTGGATTGTACATATTTTATAATTCATGAAATTAGTACGCTGATGTTTAAGGGACCGACTGTGTTGTAATTATTATTTGCTTAAATACTTTTGTTCATTTTTGTTAATTTATTTATCTATATTATCATACATACATAACTGCTATAACGTTTATTAAACTATTATAAACATATCTTCAAAAAAAAAATAACGCTTTTACCTACACTGCTAAATTTTACTTTAACTTGGAAATATTACAATTCAAGTCATACGTGAGTTCATCATGAGTTAGGTACAATTGAATTGATTAATATGCAATAACCATTGAAGGAAATTTATTATTAGTTCGTAAATTATTCCTAATATTAACTCAGAATAATATGAATTGGTGACAAGGTAAAATAAACGCAACCTTAACTGAAGATTAATAGAGGTTGTATTTTGTGAGTGACGTCAAACGTACGTCAGTGAAATCCATTTCGAATCGAGTCAAATTAGTTGAAAGTGGTCGACGTCAGATATCACGTTTAACATAATTATATGATTATAGTTTTTTTTGAAATTGACTAACACAAGGCTGGAGGATGTAAGAGAAATATTTAGACTTTTAGGGTTCTGTAGTATATTGTTATGGTCACTTATTCTTCTATTTTACGCGATTTTAATTTGTCTATGTAAATCGCTTATTATTCGAATTACATATGAATTGTAAAGGTCGTAAAACAGAATTTGTATTCAGCTCCAAGCTGCACAGGGAAAAAAATGATAGGCAAAATTTTTGTAGATTTCTAGAGCTCCCATCATGTAATAATATTTTCGGTATTGCATAATGTTATACAATGTGTTTTATAGAACTTAGGTATTTTACATTGAATTTCATGACGTCAGCCTTAATGATCCTTAAGTCAGGTTCTTGTATTCTAAATGTACTAAAATACTTGGATTTATCTTTCTTGTCAATGATTTTACTGCATTATATACATACATATTTATTTATACATTTAAATATACATGCATTTATTTAAATATAATAAAAAAACAATTACCTAATCTGTTTACGCCCTAAATAGATAAAAAAGTTTTCAATACAATATAATATTTAATAATTGAACGAAATTGTTATTTGTTTATAAACAATGCTTACAATATCGGGTTTTGAAGGAGTGGTAACCTGTTTCACGGTGGTTGGATGAGGTAAATCAAAATCTAGTTTGTGGGGGTTAGCTAAATATTTCTCATTTCGAATTGGGTATAAAAGTGGGCCCCTGTGAATTATTTTTTTAATAAAACTTTGGCAGCGTTAAAGCATCCCGGGTCTGATTCAAGAATTTTAAAATTAAATCTTCAAAATGATTGCTAAAGTGAGCATTTAAAATTTATATTTTTATGAAATTATAATTCATTTTCAAATGAAATGGAGTAAAATATTACATTGCTGAATCAGTTATTGGAGTCCTCAGATATTTTTATTATTATTTTTTCAGATATTCGTGTTTCTTTCAATAATTGCATTATCGATCGCATTACCGCAATTTGGTCATGGAGGGCATGGAGGATACCCAGGTTACGGGGGCGGTCATGGATACCACGGTGGTCAACATGGTTACGGAGGTGGTCATCACGGATACCAAGGAGGGCACCATGGATATCACGGAGGTCATCGCGGTGGTAACGGGTAACATGGACATCACGGATTCCATTAATACAATACTAATCGAGGACCTTGTTTGTTAACTGTTAAGTAAATTAAAGATGTTTGTTTAAAATCTGTGGTATTATTATTTAAATTATTTTATTAATTAATTACTAACGTCTTTAATAGATGTTACGGAATGGTTTCCACTATATACTTAAAATAATAAAAAAAACCTTTTTATTCTGTAGTTTTACATGCACAATATAAATGTGTTTCAGCCATTTTTGTAATTTTAGTAGTATGAATTAAATAAATATTAAATTTAAATATTTAGTATATTTTCTATGTCCTTATCTACATTATTTTCGTATAGTTAAATCTTTAATCGATTTTAATTCATTTGTGACCTTTGGAATATAATATATTTTGTTATTTTCCTCAGATAATTTAGTAGCCTCTACTGCATTCATTACTTTTTCGTGTGTATAATTTTTGTTTGCATTAATTTTACTGTATATATTTGTATGATTTAATAATTCATTTGATGAATTCCTTATTGAATTTGATTCTTCGACCTCGCGGGTCGTATAATTTAGTAATATTCCATGTTTTACAATTGTATTGCTGTTATTATGTGCATTATTTTTAAGCGCATGACTTGCTTTAATTTCTTCCTTCTTTGATGATTCATTTATTGATCTTAAAGTTGGATTTTTTTGTTCAATATTATTAACGTTTGCATCGCCTTTGAAATGTTGTACATTTGCGTTGTAGTTTGCCATTTCCGTAGAATTTAAGATGCGTTGTTGAAAGTTGTTTTGTTGCGATCTAAAATAACCACACTCAATTCTGTTGCCACGTATACGACATCCATTTTCTATATTTATTATATTTCGACAGGGTATCCAACTCCTGTCTGAAATATGGGGAAAAGTAGT
>JAPWLS010000566.1:0-210948 GCA_028551675.1 Tineola bisselliella
CATCTGTAAATAGCTCTACAAATTTCACTCCACATGAACTATTATTCGGTTATAAACCTCGTCCATTTTACTCATTAAAACCTATTCCTGATTATACAGCTTGTGACTATCTTAAAGACCTAAACGAACGTTTACGCGTATCACGAGACTGTGCGCTAAGAAATATAGAGGCAATGAAAGAAAAAGCCAAAGAACGCTATGATAGCCAAATCAAAAACTTTGCACATTATAAAGTAGGTAGTAAAGTCATGCTACGCGTGCCTACTCCTAACAACTTAGATTCTAAATGGGAAGGACCTTACGAAATTATTAGAGTAGCGTTTAACGAAAATTATTCAATTCGTAGATCAAATAGAAACCAATTAGTTCACGCAAATCGTCTAAGACCGTACAAAGGTCAATATAACAATAGTAATAGTAATTTTAAGTAAAAATTGTATATTTTAGTAAACAATAATTAATTTTAATTACTTACTAAACATAGTTGTAAAGAATTCATAAATCTAATTAGAAATAAAGAATTAGAGCTAAGTGACTCATGAGAGATCAGATTCAGATCAGGTCATCCATTATTAAAAATTCTTAATTATACAATAATCTAATTATACTATGATGAATTATAAATGTTCCAATAATTGAAATTGAACTCTTTAATCTGTAACCTTTATCCTATTCCATTAAAATTCTATATTCCATTATCCTATCTGAGCATAATTATTTGTCTACAATCCCAACGGTACAGAAATATAAGAACATTTAAAATAAAGAAGACTACAAGAACTTCGAACAAAAGAAGAAGAATCGGCAATAACGTGTTCCAAAGTTTCCAGCTGAAATGAACGTCATATATAAATATTGCAGTAAATAATCTTAGAACTGGAGAAAGTTATGAAGAAGCCAAGAAACTTCAAATTTTTAAATTGTTATCGATTAAAATTTATGATATTCCATTAAATAGCTTAAGTAGAATAAGACAACTAAACAATATTCAAGAGAAACAACCCAAAATGAAATCGAAATCTGCTTCGAAAGAATACACTCCTATAATTGGAATCGTAGTAACAAAAACTACAAATGCTGACAACGCAGAAGAAAGAAGAATGACACCAGAGGATGGACGCATTCAAATATTTAATAATTGTTTTGATGCTTCGAGCAGACGACATACGAAAGTTATAGCCATCCCTATGAGCAACATCTCTGAAGATGAAGACTTCGAGTCGACGGAGCCAGCATCACCCCATTCTAAAAGTTCAGGCGCCCACGCCCAATCTTTATTCTAAGGGGGGAGGTGTTATGTGTGTGGTGTTATATTATAGTTTGCATTAATAATGTATAGTATAATTTATTATTATTTGTCTATTAGTATTTGTCTATATGTGATAATGATTGTTTATTAAGCTAATTAGTTAAGTTTCTTTAATAACTCATTAATGTTTCATAATAGGCTTCACTGTTGTTCGCCATTAGCTTTAAGTCGTTAACGAAGTGGACTTTGTAAATCATTAATAAGTGGACTTTACAACTCATTTACAAAAAGGGTATATAAACGGTCCACAAGACTCAATATAGAGATTCGATATACAACTCTTGACCAGAGAACACTGTTAGTTTTAAGCAATAAATAAATCTTTACATCAAAAAGTGAAGTTTCGCTCTCGCCATCTAACACATAGGATACTGTTTATTTAAAAAAAATATATATTTTTTACTATAGTTGTTGGCGATCGCAACCTCCTTTTGATTTTTATAAATTATATTAAGTTTTATAAAAAATACGACTGTCAATCAAGCAGTCCTAATAAAAACTGAAAAGCAAAAAGTGGATTTTTCTTTTGCACGGACTCAAATATATAATATATTGCGAAATAGCAGCAATAATAGTTTCCATTTGACTATAGTTAGTATGATCTAATGATTAAATGCAAGCGAAGCCGGGGGTAAAAGCTAGTATATATATAGGTACTAAGAGAAGTTTCAAGGATGGATTGAACCCATATCTTGTGATTTGTGTAACAAAAAAAATAACAACATTATTTACATAAAACATCACATATTTTCTCGAACATAAACTAGAATAGTTTTTGTTATAGATATGAAGATAATCACAAAAAGTTTGATATTATTTTCTTTGCTAAAACATCTATAGACTCCTGAAAGTGGTGCTACCACTCCAAAACCTACTGTTATGTGTATTGTGTGCTAATAATCGTTTTGTGATATCATGATTTAACCAATTAAAAATACTTTATGCGGATTACTACAGTCCTAGGATTAGTTCTGTAGATAGTTACATTATTGTAGTTTTAGTAAGGATACTTATTATTTTCCAAAAAATTATATAGCCTATATTGATCAGTGATAATGTAGCATTCAAATGGTGAAAGAATTTTTGAAATTGGTCCAGTAGTTTTTGAGCCAATACAAACGTACAAATCGTTCATCTTTATAATATTAGTATAGATTACAATGAAACAGTTGATGGTCCATGTCATGACGAAAATCTTGTCAGATGGTCCTTCTTTACTAAAGGGTTAATAACCACTGAGCCTTAGTGACGCATTACTCTATGTCTCTATAAATAATATACGCTCGCTAAAACTCCGTGCCAACCGCCAATACAAAAGTGTTCCTCTACACACGAGTACTTACCCCGTCTGCCTGACTTGTAAATAAAAGAATGAATTTCGCAGCAAAATTTCGTTTCCGCAGTCCATAAGTAGATTTGTGTTCTGTAAATGTTTTTGGAAGTTAGCCAAATGCACAAACTAAGGTTAGACGATGTGGATTGTCACTAAACGAAGACATGCCTCGAGTTTAGTATACGTTTATTATACAAATATATATTTACTAGAATATTCTCTAGTAAACCAAAACAAGAAATTCGGGCAGATGATTTAAAACACGTATTATGCCTTTTGTTTTCGTAACAATCTTAGAAATAACCAAATTTAGTATAAATAAAGCGTTTACCCAACAATAGAATTTCTATACACCAAATTTTCAATACGGCATCAAATCGTGCGATAAAATTGTTTACCATATGAAAAGGATAATCTTTCAAACAGCTTACAGACAATAGAAAATAAACAGAAATATTTAAATCTAATATTTTTATTTGAGGTATTGAAATGAAATGAAAATAGTTTTTAGCATAGACTTTTGCTCATCGTTAGACTCTACAATGGCTTCAGTAAGGCGTATGACGAGAAGACCACAAGAAACTCGTCAATCATATTAAATTTTTGTTTAAGTGAAATATATTACTTCATAGTTTATTGTATGAGTTTATTCACGAACACATTTTAATTAAGTAACTATCGTGATTTGTTTAGATGAATTAATTTCGCGGGTAAACTGAGGTGTTTTTTGTAAGTTAACAAAACTACTTCTGACAATTTTTAATTTATTTCAAATCATACGGGATTAGATTTTGTCCGACTTTGGGTCTCAGTTTGTGTGGTTGACGATAAATGTCAGATAATTACTTTGGCATTCGCTTGTTTTTTTTTTTAAATAAAAATATAGGTTGCATACACAATCTAAAAGTAAATGTAGTACTTTGATTGAAATATTTTCTGATATATTCTTTTTGTGTGTCGATTTCAAACTGGTACAATTTTTAATAAATGATGCAAGGTCGCAGTTTTAAATTGTATAACGTGTACTGTATTGAGCAGCAGTTCTCAAACTTTTTTGACGAAGGAAAAAGCCTTAATATAATTATAAAAAACTGATTTATATGTATTTATGAATAATCATATTGCAATGTAATATTTAGTTGGAATATTTAGATGCAACCTTATAATATCCCTTTGGTAGGTATTTTTTGCAGTATTTTAGCTCTAGGGTTCCGCGGAATACACTTTGAGAATGGCTTGCTCATGCATGTATGTCGAGTATAGACACTCTTCACCCGACCTTTTCTGAAGAATAACATGAAGAAACAAGGTGAAGAGACATGAAGAATTTAAAAATTAATTCCGACGAATCATAACCAGAACACTGTTACTAAAACTAGGTGAAAACTAGATATAAATAGATACCAAAACTTTAACTAACTGAATCCGTGACCTTTTAGAGAATCTAATATATGACACATGACTGAAAATAACTTTCAGAACTAAACTTTGATATAACTGTTAGGTTAGTGGTAAAGGACGTCGCGGTTATTGGAAAAAGAACTGAAACTCCGATTCTTTGTACGGATTCGGTGACCATGCGTTTCTCTATTGAACACGTTTTTCTTACGATAAAATAACTCAAGCGTGTCAATATTGAAATTTTCTTTCATCTTTAGACCGTCGAATTTAACTATTGGCTTATACTGAACTATTGACTTAAAATAAGGCTGTGTAAGTCGCCACCACTATGCCAGCTTGGCGAGGTATAGGTATATAGGCCGGATCCTATAGATATTATAATAATAAACAGCTTGACAAGCACAAATTAAATGTTATAGCTTGGAAAATTTGTACATAGTTCCGTAAGGGAAAGATGAAATGTTACATCATACGAAATTACCACTCGGGTTATTGCGTGTTTGTCGACCGTCGCTTTTGCAAAAGTAAAATGGATAATAACTTCCGTTGTTTTACGTGTTTAACGTAATTAGTTGAGGTAAGCAATACCCATATATATATATATACGTATTATATATTTAAAGATATATTTAATATGTGATGAAAAAAAGCTAAAAAAGCCAGGAATATTGTTCCAACTTTTTTAAACAATTTACTTTAAACATCAGTCTGAAATATAAAAAAAAAAAAATATATACTGACGTTTTTTTCTGTCTGTTTGTCCGCGCTAATCTCAGAGACTATTACAGAGAATTTCATTTGTTTTGGCTAATTTTTAGAGTTCTGAAATAATCATAAGATGTCTAGTGAAGATTCTGCCAATGTCGAGTGTTTAAGGAATAATAAATTATACAATTCACACGTAAATCCAAAAAAACAACCCTGGATTGATATTATTAGTAATTTGTAAATAAAATATTGGGATTACTGACAGTTTGTTGTAGTGATTTGATAACCGCGACGTCCTTTACCACTAACCTAACAGTTATATCAAAGTTTAGTTCTGAAAGTTATTTTCAGTCATGTGTCATATATTAGATTCTCTAAAAGGTCACGGATTCAGTTAGTTAAAGTTTTGGTATCTATTTATATCTAGTTTTCACCTAGTTTTCACCTTGGGGCTTGAATAGTTTAAAATAGTTTGACATATAAATGTATTATATAATATATATTTGCTATCTTATAATCTATTTGATGTCCATAATTTTCACATACAGTCGAACTTCTAATAACGAGTATAATTCGTTCCGGAGTCTCTTACTCGTAATGCGAAACACTCGTTAAGCGAAACAATCAAACAAACAGTTAGCGCATAGTTCTAAACACAGACTGATGTAGCAATAACATGGAAAGTTCTATCCCACAATTCGGGGATTCTCCTATCCACGTTACTCGTTAAGCGAGCTATTATTTTACTATTTATTTTGCTCGTTATGCGAGGTTCCTACTGAATTTACTACTCATAAAAGGGGACATTGCCACCAGACTATTACCGTAATAAAAATATAAAATTAAGTTATTAGCAGACGAGGTCATTTGACACGCCTCGATATTAATGCTATTTGTCATATCTATTTCTTTGTGAGCTTAATAGCAGATAATAAACTATAATAATATAATATAATATAATATAATATAATATAATATAATATAATATAATATAATATAATATAATATAATATAATATAATATAATATAATATAATATAATATAATATAATATAATATAATATAATATAATATAATATAATATAATATAATATAATATAATAGTTACTGCATATTATATGTATAACTATAGTGCAGCCATTCTCAAAGTGTGTCCCGCGGAACCCTAGGGCTAAAATACTGCAAAAAATACCTACCAAAGGGAGATTATAAGGTTACATTTAAATATTCCAACTAAATATTACGTAATATTACATTGCAATATGATTATTCATAAATACATATAAATCAGTTTTTTATAATTATGTTGCCAAAAAAGTTTGAGAACCGCTGCTATAGTGTAAAATGCTGGTTGACGGACAGTATCAGGAATAGACAATAAAGGTACTCGATTGGCTTGGCTTTCTCTCTCTTCCTTTGTTGTCACCGGAGCGAGTTAAGATGCTAGTCTATGATGAGTTGATTCCTTCATTGATTACAACTATGATGCACAATTTAATGTCGGCAGAGTTCCGAGGAATTGCGATCAGGTAGTTTCTTGGATTAATTAGGTTCGTTTGTTTGAAATTAGGTGGCGATATTGCCAACCAGAATGATAGATAAAAATTAAATCTTTGGTTGTGGTACGGAACATTATTCATAGTTTAATTTTTTGTTTTTTATATCATTAAGTTTAATTGAATTTTTGGCTTGTTCATGTGGTCCAATAAGAGCTTACGGATGATGTAAATGAATATTATTATCTATACTTTGTATTTTTGAATGTTTGTAACGAATTGGCTCAAAAACTACTTATTCGATTTCAAAAATTATTTCACCATTTGAATGCTATATTATCACTGATCAGTATAGGCTGTATAAATTACAGGATCGCAAAATAAGGATCCTTAATAAAACTTTAATAATGTAACACAAGGTTGCATTTATAACTGCCATAAAAGGCAGGCGTCGTTGAAATGTAAAACATCATTAAACTTCACAGTACTTCATACCTTCATTACTACGCGAACGAAGTCGGGGGCAACAGCAAGTATCTAATATCTTTTTTTCGGTATTAAAGAAATATTTTAAAACAATGTTTTTAAGCTTTGTTCATCCTCTTTCTGCACAAAGAATTGACTTATTGATGTAACACACATTCACTTTTATTTTTTGTGTTGTTTTGTTTTGTTATAATTTATTCTGTATCAAATTGTAATTCACTAATAATTAAATAGTATAAAATTAAACTAACAATTTTTTACATATATTCATTGATATTAGATAAAGTTAATTGTCGAGCGATCAGTTTATTACCAGAGCAAACTTCTTTAATTATCTAAGTTAGTTAAGCAGTGTCTGCGAAATTCACTTACTTGTATTAGGCACCGACATCGCGCCAACTAACTACGATATTTATTACTTCCGACGGAAATTGATCCAAGCTACACTTTCATGAAACTGCAATGTCTAATTTTAAATACAGAACAACTTATATCTTATGAATGTATAATATAAGTTGTCTAGTTAACTTACAAGGAACGTATTAAAGTAACGCTAATTAAAAAGGCTTATTATAAGATAAATGACTATTTTGATGACAAAACAGTGTGACTAAGATGATTGTGTGTATGTTGGTGTACTTATATACTTAGGTACTAGCTTTATTTACACTAATGTATTAATTTTTTAAAGAAAAAATACTAGCATATTATTGTATAGGTGATGTATATATCGTAGTTATGGAAATAAAAGTCCTTCTTGAGTGTGATCATTTATAGAGCTTGCTAACGACTGCCAGACAATGCGGTAGTCACGTACCAATATACATTTAATAAAAGACGTTTACATAACTACCCTCTAATCACCGATTACATATATAACAATGGACAATAATTGGCGAGTTTATTATGTTTTCTTCTCGTCATATGCCTTTCAGAAATCACGGTAGATTTTGACAACGCGCAAGAGCCGGCATGTATCCAGAAGTTAGGATTAACATTCATTAATTATTACATTTACAAAATTAAAAACATACATAAAACAATGCGTTTAATCGTCGTTTAATGCTTTACTGATGTTTACGTAAATAATATGTACCTATATAAAATGTACTGGGGTATTTAGTGGACCGTTTGGAGCAAAAAAATGGTATATTATATACGTAGTATATATGTAGTATAGTTGTTTTCGTAAGAATTTAAATAAAAGCAATACTATTTGGACAGAGCACATTCGTCTCCTCAAGCCGGCATAGTGAAGGCGACTGTTGCGCACGGACATCTGTCTGTGGTAACAGTTGTCTATGCTCATGGACCACACTCTAGCTTAACATCAGGCGGAGTGTGGTCATATGCTGGGCTATCAATAAAAAAATCAAACTATTTATTTATTAAAAACATTAATAAAATATGAAATAAAATATTTCTCTATTGCAAAAAGCCCGAAGCGATAATTTCCGGTTAGGCTATCTATTATTCGCTAGAATTGATATCATGAGTATATATGAAAAGCCATTGATAGTCTGTCACATGTTCAAAGTTGATTGTTCTTCTTTGTTTCGGACTAAACTTACTTTGTCCCTTCTTCGAGACTGTATCCATCCAATATCTATATCTTTTATGTCACATTAGAACTAAAAGATAACAGGAAATAGGTATATGATAACTTTTATTACAATGTTGAATGTGTGATAAATTTTAAGCAAACGCCATCTAGTGGTGTGTAGAGGAATTGCTATCTACTTAATAATAGTATAGAAAGTTAACGCTCTGATTGCGGAATATGAAAATTACTTTCCACTAGTCAGCAATGACTTACCAATTTCGGAGTGATATTGAACGTTGAGTATAGTAATGTACATTTATTTGTTACATACAAAAGATGTTTCTTAAAAATACACGTGCATTAATTAGAGATATTATAGAAGTTACGGAAAAAGTTATAATATGAGCAGTAATTTTGTTTTTTCAGAAACTGAATTTTTTTCCGTAATTTTTTTTGAAACACTTCGGCCGTGTGTTAATTATTAATTATGTCGTGAATTTGTTCAACATTACTTGTTTATTTACGTTGTTTTAATTGTTTATATAGGGCTTATGAAACACGAAAATTCTCGATTATGAATGACTCAACGTTCATTAGCCACCATAGTTCAAATTCTTATTTTGTATCTATATATATAAAACTCAAAGGTGACTGACTTAGTGATCTATCAACGCACAGCCCAAACCACTGGACGGTTCGGGCTGAAATTTGGCATGCAGGTAGATGTTATGACGTAGGCATCCGCTAAGAAAGGATTTTGATCAATTCCACCCCTAAGGGGATAAAATAGGGGATGAAAGTTTGTATAAATCTTATTAGATTTTCGACTGATTGAACTAAAATTAAAGATTGGACTTACTATGATGAAGACGTCCGCTTAAATAGGACATCTTCATTATTACGCAGACGTAGTTGCGGGCAACAGCTAGTTTTAATATAAATGAAATCTAACTGAATATCTTTATTGCAGACCTGCTCATGACAAAAGGAGATCCAAGGATCCCGTAATTTCAGTTTACGTGACATGCTTTTGTAGTCAATTTAATTTTAGCTTCTTAAAAAAGGTCAAAAAGGTTTTATTCCTTCAAAAAAGTTAATTACCAAGTTAAAAATTTAAATAATAAATTCGCCAATTTAACTAACTCCTAAACTAAGTAATTTAACGTAATTAATTTTCAATAAATTAACTTTCGACTTTTCAAGGTTTTTTTTCACTAAATTTATCGTTGCCATGTTGGAAATTTATAACATTTTTTTTTATTCTAATATTATACATGAAATTTGATCTTTCACTCTTTCCGTCTCTTCCAAATTTATTCCCAGAACAAAGGCACAAAAGGACCTTAATTTAGTGATTTTATTCATATTTTTTTTATAAGTAAAAGTTTATGACACAGTTCCCAAAGTGGAATTGTTCGAGAAATATTAAGAACATTTTAATACTTTTGCTGTTTCTTAAATTTATGTCTAGTATAAAAGAACAACATTGCATTTTCTTCTATTCATTTGGAGCTACAAGATATCTTACAAATTAGCTATAATCAGCGGCGTAGCTAGGCAACCAAAGGCCCTGGGGGAAAAAATAAACTAGGGCCCCAACTAAACTATATACTAAACTAATAAGAATACAGGGGAGTTCCCCGAAAGTTTCAAACAAAGATGTTCGAGGCTTGTTGGAAATTTCCCTTTATTTTTTAAATAAGTTGCCATTTGGTTGTTGGCCAATCTGGTTTATTTATATTCCGAATATGGGCAAAATTTTCACTAGTTCAATTTATAGTTTGTACGTCAGGGTCCAAGAGGCCCCTTGAGCTTGCGGGTCTCGGGGTAGTTACACCACTAGCTATAATATTTCACTTATAATAATAACCATTACACGGTTTACTATCGCATGTATTTTTAATAACTTCGTAACTAAATATTTTAAACTAGACAACCTTTAAGTTCCAACAGTACGACGACATTACGGCAAATTCCACAGTTTTATTATAATTTTATGAAGTCTTTTGTGTTACATTCTCTGAAAGGGATACTTTATACAAGAATGTATGAACATTATGACTCGAACTAACCCGAAATTCATTAATAAACACTCGAGCTATATAAGATATTAGCCGTAGCTGAGATACACGTATAATGCCTATAGGCGCGTGTTCGCGATCAATAGACCGCGCCATTCTCAAAGTGTGTTCCGCGGAACCCTAGGGCTAAAATACTGCAAAAAATAGCTACCAAAGGGAGATTATAAGGTTACATCTAAATATTCCAACTAAATATTACGTAATATTACACTGCAATATGATTATTCATAAATACATATAAATCAGTTTTTTATAATTATATTAAGGCTTTTTCCTTCACCAAAAAAGTTTGAGAACCGCTGCTATAAGCAAGTGTCATGGATGTCGCTTTTTACTTCACTAACCTCACACTAATATCATATTGAATATACTAAAATGTAGGTACATTCATTGGCATTGGAAATATATTTTAGATGCATAAAAGATTGAAATATTGCAACCAAATTTTTGACGATGAAAAATATATCAACATTCGACAGACGTGCAAATTGGTTTTCTGAAAATTTTACATGTAAATTTTATTATTGAAATTTTGTTAGGAGTGATAGGTTTGATATATTTTTAAGATTTGTACATTGTTGTCAACTAGAAGGAAACATACAATTTACGAGTACAATACAATGTAATTATATTGTTATATTCAGAAACGCCGCCCGATTGAAGTTTGATATGTAATCACTTGATTAGTACTCGAGTATAGAGTCTGCGCTTAAATAATAATCTATCCTTGAGAGCGATTCTAGAATAAAGGCTCTACTACACTAAAATACCTTTCGGACGAAAATACGGACATTCCCTACTCAGAAACACTTACCGTATACGTAATCATTCACAAAATTACAGATTTGACATCGACATCACCACGGATAGGCCACTCAATGCTTATTTTACAGACGTTTGACAGGACTTTTTACGGGTTTACGTTTCAAAATTCACGTGAACTATAGAAATGACGGCCGTATCACGAAACTGCGGATATACCTGAGTAGGCCCCCTGAATACGAGCCTTAGTTTACTAGTAGACATATTATTATTAATTTGTTGTTATAAAAACATGTAGTTTTATCAATGCACTAAATCTTAAACACTAAAAATACTTGAATTAAAAAGGCAACCTTAAAGGAGTGGAAAATAAAATGCGGGTTATTAGAAATATGACTCTTATTCCTTTTCAAACACATTCTATATTCACGTCTGATTGTTTGCAGAGTTGTTGAACTCCGAATTAGATCGGATTAACTTTTGAAGTATATTTTGTTAAATGAAAGCTTTTAAGGAAATTATATGAAAAGTACATATTGGCGAAGATAACATTGTTTTTGTACTTTTAATTGCAGGCATAGTGGGAGCTGCTTCTATTTAAACCGACCGTTAGTACAAGCGACAATTATCAAATGGATACAGTTTGGACTTTGAACTTGAAAGGCTATTATTAGAAAGGGATAACTATATTCTTATCGTGGCGCCTGCGTTCATTTGTCGAAGTTGAGGCATGTGTGAAATGCTGCTGTGAGAGAGATCGTTTCTCTTTCTATTGCTTATATACCTACAAAACCTGTATCAATTTGAAACCGCGTGAAGCTGTTATGTCTATGTGTGTAGGTGTATATAGGTGCGTCTAAGAGTACGTGATTTGAATGTAATTTAGTGCAGGCGTAAAAATGAATTACAAATGACTCCGAAGTGAGTGGGGTTATACATTTCTTGCTTCTTATGAATGCTAATAACATATAATAACCTAAACTCTCTCGCAACGTAAAGACATGATATCAGAGTATAAATATAGGTATATTAAATGTATATGTAATATATATATAAATTGGGGACCGAACCTAGTGCCTCTACAGTATTGATTCTTTATTTTGAAATAATACGTTTTAATATGTGTAATTATCTCAACGTTTCAAATTAATCTATATCTATATATATAAAACTCAAAGGTGACTGACTGACTGACATAGTGATCTATCAACACACAGCCCAAACCACTGGACGGATCGGGCTGAAATTTGGCATGCAGGTAGATGTTATGAAAGGATTTTGAAAAATTCCACCCCTAAGGGGATAAAATAGGGGATGAAAGTTTGTATAAATCTTATTAGATTTTCGACTGATTGAACTGAAATTAAAGATTGGAGTTACTGTGATGAAGACGTTTTTACACACGCTAAACAAAAACAAAGCCGCAAAAACTATACCTAATTAATAATAATACTTCTTAACGGGAGCGAAGCCGCGGGCAACAGCTAGTTAAATATAATAGTGCAGATGTAAAAATGTTTATAATCATCTTATAGTAGAGTAGTAATTAGTGGAATGACTTCCCACAACATGTTATTGTCTCTCCATTTATCAATATTTCCAAAAACAAACTGAAATGAAGTGAAGTGGCTACAAAATAGGCAAAAGTGATAATCTATACACAAATGCTTGATATAGGCATATCAGTAATGCGCTGCTCGCTTGTTATACAATAATAATAATCCTTACTAATATTATAAATATGAATGTGAGTTTATTTGTTACCGATCATCATGAAACTTTGTACACATATTTTTTGGAGGTACTACAAGTAACATAGGATACTGTTTATTAAAAAAATATTTATTTTTTACTATAGTTTCCGATTAACTATATTTTCAGCTATTTGGAATTTTTCTATATTTATTTTTAATTCCGTCTGTCATTTTTATATATGCAGTATAAAACTATTTGAATTTTTGAGGTTAGATGTCATTTTTGTGGTTAGATACCACTTTATTAGTCTGTAGTAATTTTAAAAAACTGATAATCCCAGCCCAGCAAGAAAATATAGTTATCATATTGATTCATTTCTATTGAAATGATTTCTGATACTTATTTAATGACTTAAATGCGTGTGATGCCGGGGGTAAAAGCTAGTATTTATATAAATTCAAAGCTATAACCCTAAGAGATCACAATATACTAGTAACTGTGAAAATCCAAATATCCGTCGTCCTCCATATCAGTTCAGCCCGTATCACCATGGAGGCAAGTCGCGTGACTCGGACCAACGAAAAATTATTCGGAAGTTTTCACGAGTGAAATTCAACGTTTAGTGTTTTATTTGAAATATGATATATATACGGTTTACAGTGATTGTTTTGTGTAATTTTGCGTGTTAAAAAAATTGAGGAGTAAGTAATTTTAATTTATTATATATTTTTATATATATGTATGTATGTATGTATGCGTGTGTGTGTGTGTATGTATGTGTATATATATGTATATACATTGTTTTCTATCAGTTTTTATATATTATATATTTCTATCTCTATTTTCTTTCTTCATCTATTTCATCGTCTTCATTCTAGTTCAGTAACCGGGGTACCCAGTAGGACAGGTTTCCGAACCTAGGACAGGGGCCCTTGCTATTTTTATGTACTAAAATTCTCTATTAATAAACTATTTTTATATGTAGCTATGGTACATTTTAAATACTATTTACTGTTATTATTAAATAATTCGTAAGTTATAAATTTGGGGTGATAATAAAAATATATGAAGCCAATTAAATAACGTTATATGTACTTTAATTTATTTCTGTTTAATTAATACTTCAATAGCTTGTAACTACTTCTATTAAACATGTCAAATTATAAGTTATTTTTTGCTTCTAAATGTTTGTAATTTTTTGGTTTGAGAATGGTAACACTCGCCTCAAGATAATATAACATTTTACAATCAAAATAAATTCATTCAAAATATTTATTTCTATTTATACAATAATATTTGTAATAGTTTATTAAATAAACATCTCTATTTAAAATATTTACCTTATATTACAGTAATGCCCCGCTTTACGCGAGGGATACGTTCCGGAAAAAATCGCGTTAACTGAAATTCCCGCGACCATAGAGAAGTTGATGACTACATTATGTTTATACGCACTCTTTCGCGTAATTTAATAATAAATTTGAATTTCGCGTTATAGTGAAACTGCGCATAACGGGGTCGCGTAAAGCGGGGTATAACTGTAAACGTTTATTTTTCGTATTATTAATACTACATTTCGTAAGTTTTACTACGAACGTGGATTCGGCGATTATTTTCGTTATATTTTTGTGTTTAAATAACTAAGCAAACATGTATTAATCAACGTGATATACTAAACCTATGAAGTTTTATAAGTGAACTAACAATTATTTGTCTCGGAAGTAGGAAATAATATTATATAACAAGATAAATATATCTTTCTCAATAAATATTTACTCTTCAATGAAGAAGCTTTGTAATTATTGTGAAAGCCAACGGTGTATTGTCTCTGTCTGTTCTTGTAGAACGGTAGGCGTGATAGATGGACTCTCAAAATACAAGTGTATTTTTATAGATTTCTAATATTAATTTTGTTTAATTACTAAAAAGACGGTATCTTACCAATTATAGCTAATAAACGCAGTCTTTTGTTTTATCGCTATTTTTGTTTTACTAGATAGGCTGAAAAGTTCCGGGCCTCTCATGTAGATGGCGCTATAATCGCAAAATTACTCATGTGATTCTATTGAGACTATATTGAATAGATTTTTAATACAAAAAATATTTTTTTCATTGTTAGACTGTTGAAGCTAGAATTAGCTATGGAAAAAAAAGTGTTATGGTGGAGGGAGCGTAGATCTATAATGAATTGCCGATTAATATAACTAATAATAAAAATATTGCAAAATTTAAATATGAATTGAAAAAGTATACTATACAATGGGTCTGAGTGCCTTGTAATGGTGTTGTAAATGTTCTAGTATAATACGATATAGTCTATGCACGTTATGTTTATTTATAAATTTTATATAACTAGCTCCATTAAGTGAATTTATGTAATTTCTTTTGAGTAAATACTTAGATATCTTATTATTATTTTTATGCTATTTAGACTATGACATTTTATTATTGATATTATTGTATTTTGAAATTGACTCCTCCTTGCATGGTGTATTGGAATTGACTGTAAGACCATGTAAGTGAATGTGCTTAAATAAATAATATTATATTTATTTATAATTATTAATTATCTTAAACCTTGGACTCGGGAGTCATATATATACATATGTAGAGGGTTTCTGAGACGCAATTTTAAGTACTAACGGCTGTGGTCTGTAGAGGTCTCGGGTTTGATTCCTGCTTGAAACAAGTATTTATTATTTAAGAAGTAAATATTTGTTTTAGGTTTGAATGCTACATGTTTGAGTAGTAACCTAACCTACTAGGATAGTCTGGGGTCAGAGTATTGTATGTGTGCATTTATTTATTTATTATATAATATTAACATAAATGTGCATAAAATGTATATCCTAAAATTCATTTATTCAAAGCAGTCCCCAGGTGCACCATCAAAAGGGAAAATTGGTATAATTTGAAGACATTTAATTAGATTGAAGTCTCAGAAATTAGACTGTTCGGAACATTAATAATAGTAACTAATTGACCTATTTTGTAATTAACTAAATAGTTCCTGAAGTCGAGTTATTTGTAGTGTTGTCTTCGTTATTAACGAACATTATTTGACTTATTTAAAAGACTTTTGTTTTTAATCTGACGTTTCGTAAATTTTCCAAACAACGTGTGGGCTTATCACGAATTTAGTCTGTCTTTCGAATCGCGCTGTCACAAGTAAAACGGATCCGTTAGCAATCGGGATCATGAATTTTTACTAACGACTAACGAGCACCAGCAATCTATCAAATGAACGAAAGATCGAGACGTTCGAAAATTAACAAAAAGTATCTAAAATATTGTAGTTCCAAATCCGCACGCGGTGGCGCTGCTCAAATTTCCATACAAATCGCTAGAAGCGAACTCAGTTCGAAAGCTAGACTAAAATTCGTGATAAGCCCACTGGTCGTAAAATTTCTGGCTCATTTTTCTTCTTCCTTCATAATATATCTATCACATATTAAAAACTGAATATGAATTACTTTGTTTTAAATCGACTAATCTATTACAATTTTTAATTACTACTAACATGCATTATTTACATTTGTCTCAAAATAAATCGACTAAACATCAAATATGTACGAAATAATTTGTATGCGAGAATATAAATAACTAGAGGGATATGTGCACATTTAGACATAAAAGGTATTATTTTTACTTAACCTTTCGTGAGAATATATGTTTAAGAATAAAAATCTTGACAGACGGTTTTTGTAATGAGGCTCTGTAAAATATATCGCGTACAATTTGACAGAAACGTATACTTACTTACTATACGACTTCGATGTACCATATAAAGTCCCAAGTTTGATTCTCGGGTAACGGTTTGAGGACCCCAGGAATTACTAAATGTAAAAATGTTTTTTCTAAATTGTGTCAATACTTACTATCGTCGTACTTAATACAGAGCCAACTCTAACCTAACATAACCTTTTCGTTAGTCGTACAGTCTTGGGGTCCTCAACTAAAGCCAAGCCGATTCTCGGTCTAATAATTTTTTTAAAATTATTTTTTAAGTATTTGTCTCTGTTGTCCTAGTATTGACGAGTTTCTTGTGGTCCTGACGATGAGCAAGTGCACGCCTTTAGTGCCTATGCTAATAAACGATTTTCTTTTCATTTCATTTCATTTCATTTCATTTCATTTCACTTGATATTGATAGGACAAGGCGTATTATTGCGTTACTTACGCAATACTCCAGAATATGAAGTACATCTGGAACTGAAACTGCGCAATGAATCACGAGGAGTAAGTTTATAGACAGGTCTGTGACACCGATTAATAAAATTTATTCTTAAACATACATGCTTATAACGCCGGGTTCTATTAAGATAGTCAGAACTGACTTTTTTGTAGAAATAATTTCAAAATATAATTCTCCATTTCATGAAAATGCAATATGCCTAACATTTTCCTAATGGTTTCTGAAATACTTAATACTATAACAAATAATCACAATAACAACTTTAAATCGCTCTCCTGTAAAATTGCGATGACTTTGACTATGTCAATTGATCTCTGCGATGTATGTATTGATTTTAAAGTACGATTCATATAAGTGTATTAATATGAATTGTTAGAAGTTTATTGGTAGTAAATATAACTTAACATCACGTGTCAAATTACTAACTAACTTATTTAACGCAAATTTAGGCATAAAAATTTAGAGCCACTGTCTCGGGGGTATCTTATGAAACACGCCTACAATCTACATGCAAAATTACACCACGCAGAGTGAGAATGTAAATAATTAGGGTGCTTTATTGTTGTGTAATATTACCTCTCGTGGTTAGGTATGACCTTTTCTAAGTGTATCACATAAGTATTCCTGAATATTTATTTTTACGAATCACGGCCTAATTTTTTATTTTATTATACTAAACCTACCACTAATTAAAAAAACCCACACAAACATGATAAACACTAAATTAGGGAAACTGTAACCATATATAGAAATTTGAAGATAGCAGTCGTTTCCATTATGCCGGCTTAAATAAACAATTAAAATTAAAAGCTGTCTCCTTGTGGAATGATTCACCATCTAACCTTCGCAATGCTCCTTCTCTTCCCATCTTTAAAAGAATATTATCTGTCTTTCTAGTATTTATGTATTTATTATGTATTTTAGTATTATTATTGTAATTATTATCTTATGTATGTATTGTGTGTAGTTCATATGTTTATCTATATTTGTATTTATTTGTACCTCCCGCTATTTCTTTTCTGCATTGCTCTACATATCAAAGTTGGTTACCTGGAAGAGATCGCCGCTTAGCGATAAGGCCGCCATCTCCTTACTCACTTGCTCTGTATTATTTTTTATGTATTATTAAGTGATAAATAAAATAAATGAACAATTAATATGTTTTTTCATATAATAGTGTATTACTAAATTAATGTCTGACATTAAATAGATTAATTTTGGATGAGATGATTTATCGAATTCAATCGCTGGGCTATTGTACAATTAGTTTTTACTCCAATTGGAAAAACTTAATGTCACTGAGAGGCATATTGGTTTTTGGACGTCTGAAACTCCTATGTTCATTTTAAAGAGAATCCGTGAACAATCAATATGAAACTGATGGATGGAAGATTTATATCTTGCATTTGTTTTATTTGAAGACCACCTTTGACCAACGTTTCAGTATTTATAGTAATAATAATAATAATAATAATAAAACGTTTATTTATAAATAAATATTACAATCTGTTGCCTTGGCGCCAAAAACCAGTGTTGGTTTGTCTTGGCGCTGCACATTCGTCTTAACATACATTCCAAATATAACTTAAATTAATATAAAAATATGTTAATATATGTATATAACAATATAATAAAAAATAGAAAAAAAAGAAATATTTTAATTTTATGATTACGCATAGGTTTGAGACACCGCCATCTGTTTTTATATTATTTTGTTTATTTTTATTGTATTATACTATATATAAATTAAACTTATATAAAAATAAACAAACAAAACACACACGCAATAACAGATATAGCTTGCAACGCAAATTAATTCCTATCAAACAAGCTTTTGTTCTTCAAAAAAAATAAAAGAATAAAGAGAAATATAAAAAAAACACAAAAGCGACTTCCAACCATGAAAAATAAAAATAATAGTTAAAAACACAACAGAATATACAAAACGAAAATACAGTTTACATAAAACACTCAAAACAATACGGGATTTCAATGATTTGTTATTGTTAAAACATCAATTCTATTATTGTTTGATAAAAGTTATTTTATTTAGGAACGAAGGCTTCCCTAAATTTATTTTTACGTTACTTTCATTAATCTTGATATTTTTACTTACAGCTATAATAGTCGCGGCGTGAAATGTCGCATTAAACGTAATCAAAACTGGTTAAATGTAGTTAGTACCAATATCTTGTCTGATATATTTGACAATCTAATAAGAAATATTTGTATAATAAACAAATAATTACAATTTCTTATAAATGAATAGGTAATTAATATACGTGTAACAAGAAATAAAGAAAAAACAATTACATGAAAATAATGTCATATCAAAGTAGCCTAATACATTCCCTACTAATATTATAAATGTGAATGTGAGTTTAGAGAACTACTTAACCGATCATCATGAAACTTTGTACATATATTTTTGGAGGTACTAGAACTAACATAGGATACTTTTTATTTAAAAAAAATAAAATATTTTTTACTATAGTTTCCAACTGACTATAGTTTCAGCTGTTTGGAATCATATTGATTCATTTTAATTGAAATGATCTCTGATACTTATTTAATGGGTTGAATGCGAGCGAAGCTGCGGGTAAAATCTAGTATTCATATAAAGGATTTGTTTTTTATTTTTTATTCTATTTCTTTGTCCTTGTGACTATTATGTATAAGTATATGAAATATGTAATTATTATTTAGTTTTAACTTTCAATTAAAAGAAGTTAATGTGGTATAGTATATATTTATACCTTTATTAAACTCGATTAGCGCGGTAAAAGGTTTATTCAATAAGGGTGTTTTTTTTAGAATTAGAGATATCTCCGACTAGTACAGTATGATTGTTACAGTTTTAGATTGTAAGTTATGTCATAATTCATTATATCGGATGATTTTACTGTTACAAAAATATATAAGTATATTTACGTTATTTGTCATTGAAATAAATTATTTATATTTTTAATAGATTTTATTTATTAGCAATAATTTTAATATGGGCTCTCTTTTTATATATAGTATCCTGACATTGGTCACTAAACTTTCGACTAAAATTTAAAAAAATATTTAAATAAAGCAGCGGTTCTCAAACTTTTTTGGCGAAGGAAAAAAGCCTTAATATAATTATAAAAAACTGATTTATATGTATTTATGAATAATCATATTGCAATGTAATATTTAGTTGGAATATTTAGATGTAACCTTATAATCTCCCTTTGGTAGGTATTTTTTGCAGTATTTTAACCCTAGGGTTCCGCGGAACACCACTTTGAGAATGGCTGAAATAAAGTAAAATAGTATTTTTTTCTTACGTATATAAATTCCCCAAAAAAAACCATCTCAACGCGTAACATTCTACCAGATTTTTTTGGCTTACAAAATAAATTATAACGCTTGTAAAGGTACACTTTTGAAGTGACACGGAGCCTCTAAACATACAAAATAACATAAATTAATAAATCCACAGCGAAGGGATTAATTATTACAAACGATGTTGTATTATTTACTCTATTTGCAAATAGGTATATCACGTTCGTGACCCTCTAGAGAAGACGAGGGCTAATCAAATGAAAATAAACTGATTTATTTGCGATAAATGCGGTAAAATATTAACATTGAATCATTGAGTGAGTCATAATGCAGAATACAATCCACTATAATTAGCTTAATCTCTTACCGTCTTCAATCCTTATAAAATACTAGCTATTGCCCTATGGAGTTTAAAGATGTTTCATATTTCAATCAACAGATTATGCCTATCACACTTCTGTAATAAAGTGGTACCTAACCACAAAAATGACACCTAGCCTCAAAAAATCAAATGGTTTTATACTGCATATATAAAAATGACTGACGAAAATAAAAATATATAAAAATGACAGACGGAAATAAAAATAAATATATGAAAATTCCAAACAGCTTAAACTACAGTTAATTGGAAACTATAGTAAAAAATAATTATTTTTTAAAATAAAAAGTATCCTATGTTACTTCTAGTACCTCCAAAAATAGGTGTACAAAGTTTCATGATGATCGGTTAAGTAGTTGTTGCGTGAAAACGTAACAAACAAACTCACTTTCACATTTATATTAGTAACGGATTATCCATTTTTATAGTCTTAGGTTTGTATTCAGAAATTATTCTCAAACATAGATTCATTGAGTAGAGTTCAAAACTCCAAATGTCATTCATCTGTACGAGACAAAATATATCAATCACACGTTTGAAAAATTGTTGATGTTATTTTTGACCAATGATAATAATCCATTACAACTGTCTACTGTCACCTATCGCTGTAAGCATTTATAAGAAATCGTTTCAATTGTTATTTATGAAAATACAAATAACAGAAAAAGGAAATTAGTATTTAAACTGGATATTTGATATATCGTTATATCGTCGTTATTTCTGAATACGCGCCTTAATTTATATATGTATTTTGTATTAATAGTAGTGTTTTGTTTTCTTGTTGCTATGCTATTATAAAAAAGTGTATCTGATTTAGGTCTTCTTCTTGTCCAGGGTGTCTTTGTCAATACACATGTTATATATGTAAGCTATAATTAGAGGGTAGTTATATAAATCTTTTTTATGAATTGTATAATTGAATTGTATAGTCTGGCTTTCGAATCGAGCTGTCACAAGTAAAACGGATCCGTTAGCAATCGGAATCATGAATTTTTACTAACGACTAACGAGCACCAGCAATCTATCAAATGAACGAAAGATCGAGACGTTCGAAAATTAACAAAAAGTATCTAAAATATTGTAGTTCCAAATCCGCACGCGGTGGCGCTGCTCAAATTTGCTTGAAGCGAACTCGGTTCGAAAGCCAGACTAAAATTCGTGATAAGGCCAGTGCATTGTCTGTCAGTCGTTACCAAGCTCGATAAATGACCACACTCAAGAAAGACTTTTATTTCCATAACTATGACATACACACGTATTATTATAAATTACATTTCTCTATTCAAATTGTAGCAGTTATGTCGCGTAATTCAGAAGTCTACCTTTTTTTTGTTTTACGGTTGTAAGGAGATTCAAGGTAGATTTCTGATTTCGGGGCCAGTGAAATAGAAAGATGATAGCGCTTGCAAATTACCTTCATTATGTGAATATTACGGGTATATTATGTAACAAGTTGTTATTAAGCTAGAAATACCTTTAAACAGCGGACTTATATTTTTAAATTTGTGTTTCAAAAACTACGAAGCGATTGTAAATCATAATAGCATATCTACTATAATAGTATAACTTTATAGCATTTATATAAAATTATTTCTAATATTATACTGTTTATATTGTAATAAGCTAAGTTTGAATTAAATAATTAAATAAATAGTCTCTCTATAACTACGTCTATACTAAGAAACTGTCAATATAGGAATTAAAAAATGTATCCCTACTAACATTATAAATGTGAATGTGAGTTTGTTTGTTACGTTTTCACGTAACAACTACTTAGCCGATCATAATGAAACTTTGTGCACATATTTTTGGAGGTACTAGGAGTAACATAGGTAAAAAAATATATTTTTTACTATAGCTTCCAATTGACTATAGTTTCAATTGTTTGGATTTTTTCTATATTTACTTTTATTTCCGTTTTTCATTTTTATATTATTTGAATTTTTGAGGTTAGGTGTCATTTTTGTGGTTAGATGCCACTTTATTATTTTATGCGAGCGAAGCCGCGGGTAAAAGCTAGTTGAATATATTTCACTCACCTACTGTCCTTTTAAATTGATTCATAATTTTTTAGTTTATTTTATTTCACGTACACATGTACGAATTTGCGTGTTACAGAAATGTATATAGTTTAATTTTTGGATGGGTCTGTTGCTGACTTTGCTCCCAAATGTGCGGTTTTGGGCTTAATTCGGTTGATGTTGAAAGCGATGAGATGTGCCGCGGTGCGCATGAAAAGACTTTCACCATCATGCGACTGTTGTGTAACACTGATCTTTAAAACTGCTTGTATTTTTTATTTTTAATAAATATACGTCTTAATTAGTGACTAAGCTTACCAATTAATTAACAGATCTATCTATACATGTGACTAAACCTAAAAAATAAGTATTCAACTTGCTTTACTTTATACTAGCTGTTGCCGTTCGCGTAATAATGAAGTTATAAAGTACTATAAAGTTTAATGATGTTTCATATTTCAGTCAACAGAAAATGCCTATCACATCTCTGTTGCAAAATCCTTTCTTAGAGGATATCTACTAACTACCTCTCTGTCCAATTTTTTCCTGTAATTTATATAGCCTATATTGATCAGTGATAATGTAGCATACAAATGGCGAAACATTTTTTGATGTCGGTCTAGTAGTTTGTGTGCCAATTCGTTACAAACATACAAAAATACAAATCTTTCCTCTTTATAATATTAGTATAGAGTATTTTATTTAAACAGAGTCATGCCCAACCGTTTATTTTTATTCTATGTAAAACAACATTTATTACACACGCGTTCCTTGAAATCTGCCAGCTGGACATATTGTTTTACTCTCTCTTTCCCGCATCGTGCCATCTCTTTCCTTTTAAATGTGCTCTAAAATTTCAAATACTAGCTGTTGCCAGCGACTTCGTTCGCGTAGTAATGAAGATATAAAGTACTATGAAGTTTAATGATGTCTCCTATTTCTGTCAACAGAAAATTCCTATCACACATTTGTCGCAAAATCCGTTCTTAGCTATCTACTAATTATAAACTACCACCCTGCCAAATTTCATCTTTGTATGTCATGCGGTTTTCCTGTCGCTTTTAAATATATAGGTTTGAAATGCGACGTATATGACCTGGATAATATTTGTATTAAAACAGTAAAAAAAGTAGGTATATATTTAACGATAACAATCAATCAGCAATTATTGTATCCCCTTATAATATTATAATAATATATATATTGTTTTGGAAAATGACAAATAATAAATAAAAAAAATCCCGAAGATTTATTCCATTGTTTATATTATATTTTAATTTAAATTATTACTGTAATTATGACGTATATTAATATCCAACTGATTTAAGTGTTATTATATTTTTAAAAATGTTTATCCTATCGATTAGTATATATTTTTATTTGTTGATTTTTTTTGTTGATGAGAAGTATATTTAAAATAACTAACGTTCAGTTTAGCCGTATACGTACAGCAAAAATATATTTTCAAATCAATCCTGTAGACGTTTTTTTCTTCAATTATATAACTTTAGTACAGGTAGCTTTATATCTAAAATAATCCGCTTGAAAAAATTAGCCGTAAAACTATACATTTTTTAAAAGAATAAACATTATATTAATTAAAAACCCGGTTTGTGTTCCGGTTATAAAATTTTATTTAATTTTTTGCAGGACTTTGTAGTATTTTACGGTCTTTAAAGGAAATATGTTAATGCTCCTAAATTTTATGGACAATCGCGCCCCTTGAGACTACGGGTCGTTAGGGACGAATTAAAATCGGTCGGTTGGTACGAATTGAGTTTCAAATACTTCTAAGCTAACAATTTTCAGTTACTACAAATAAATTATCAGAATAAATAGGATTTTATATATTATTTATTTATAAATTTTTACTCGTGGCTATTTTTCTGATGATTTCAAAATCGCAATGTTACAGAAGTGCGATTTAAAGTTGTCATTGTGCATAGTTTGTTTGTGTACATTCTTCATTGTTGTATTGAAAATCTCAGAAATATATTTTTAATGACTTGGAAAAATTCAAATTATACTTTAAAGCTATCTCAATAAAAAAAAACCTTAATTTGCCACAATATTAGTTCCAGCTATATTAAAATAGGCCTGGAGATATATTTAATTCTAAAAATAGCTTTTTAAGGTAGAAAAATTAATAAAAAGACTTGCCACAGATTTATTGCCAATTGAGTCATCTGGCTCAATTCCAAACCATTTATTTGTTTTTTTTTTAACACAACACGAAAAATGTATTCTTTGTCTCTTAAAACATCATTATACTATATATTTATTATACAGGATGAGGCACGGGAATCTCCCACATTTAAAAAAAAACGCAATTTCGAAAACATCTACTCTAAATGTGCATATGCATAATCTTTCCGGCAATTTTTTTTTGATATCTTATGTAGTTTTTTTCTTTTACCAGCCTTTTGAAATGTGGGAGGTTCCCGTGCCGTACCCTGTATAATATATGTATGGTATGTCTATAATACGTGTCCTTTTATGTTAGTCATAGAATTTTAAAAATAGAATAGGTGTGTAGTGACTTTTATATGTTTCCCCAAGATAACAATTGTCTCCACACATGGACCTAACTTAACATCAGGAATGTAATCATATGGCTACTATAAAAATACATTTTTTACATAAAGATTTATCTCAAAGCATAAGTTCATAACTACTTTAGATTACATTAGAATTCCAAACACAAACTTATGAACTTACGATAAGAGACCTTAACAACCGGACCACAAAGTGGTACATCTCAAATTCTCGACCTAATTCGAAATTTCGCATGTTCCTCAACAAATTGACATTGGCTTTGTTTACTGGTCCAATAATCTAATATCTTACCGGTATTTCGTTTAAATACCCTCTTTCCTCCTTTCTTCCATGCAAAAATAATATTACAAATGAAGACATAAAAAATATATAATACTAGCTTTTACCCGCGGCTTCCCTCGCATTTAAGTCATTCAATAAGTATCAGAGATCATTACAATAGAAATGAATCAATATGATCTAACCTCAAAAAAATCAAGTAGTTATATACTGCATATATAAAAATGACAGATGGAAATAAAAATAAATATAGAAAAATTCCAAACAGCTGAAACTATACTCAATTGGAAACTACAGTAAAAAATAATATTTTTTTAAATAAAAAGTATCCTATGTTACTTCTAGTAACTCCAAAAATAAGTGTACAAAGTTTCATGATGATCGGTTAAGTAGTTGTTGCGTGAAAACGTAACAAACAAACTCATATTTGCATTTATATAGTAGGGAGGATAATCGCGTGTGTATAGACACTTATATCGTTAATGTGGTGTATCCCGAATTATCTTCCTTCCATCTCCCTCTGGAGCTCATAGGAAGGCGTGAGGACCTCTATTGGGAATCAACGACATTAAGTCATTCGGGGTATAGAATGGGCTGAATATAGAATCAATATTTAAAGGCGGTCACACAAATAAGCGTGTTCTGTTTTTATATGTATTTTATGATATCGATTTTTTTAATATATTTTTTTATTAATAACCCAGCATATGACCACAGTCCACCTGATGATAAGCTGGAGTGCGGTCCATGAGCATAGACAACAGTCGACTCCACTATGCCGGCTTGAGGAGACGAATGTGCTCTGTCCAAATTAACAAGGCACACTCCTCTCGTTATCCCGGCTACTTCCAAGCTGATCCCGAAACGCGATTAGGTCACTTCACGGGTGTTCCGCTTGAAAGTGGTGGTACTTCCCCAGGACGGCATACTGGGTTAAATGCCATCATCAGTCTGCCTACCACTCTTTGTCCTTAATAAACAGAAATAGATGGATCCCTATTTTATCAATTTTCGAATTGGATTATTTTGTGTTCGATTGAAATTTAAATCTATTATTATGCTGTTAGTTCTAGTTGTCAGTTTATGTACATTGAATTTCTAGAAGGCTAATGCCTCACACAAATGGCTTCTTTTTAAATGCTATCCGCAAATACTTTAATACGATGAAATTATTTATCAAAAATAAATTCATTTGTTTTAAAAAAAAAGTATGAATAATTGTATGAGTAATTAAATTATTGAATTAATCTAAAACAGCCATTCTCAAAGTGGTGTTCCGCGGAACCCTAGGGCCAAAATACTGCAAAAAATACCTACCAAAGGGATATTATAAGGTTACATCTAAATATTACGTAATATTACATTTCAATATGATTATTCATAAATGCATATAAATCAGTTTTTTATATTATAATTATATTAAGGCTTTTTCCTTCGCCAAAAAAGTTTGAGAACCGCTGATTTAACATTTACATTACTATTGTTACAGATTGTGGAGCGCGAATAATTAATTAAAAACGGTATCGATTTTTTTTTATGAGAGAGAAAAAATGCTAAAAATTCGCAAATCAGAACACCTGAAATGCCTTCGAACTTACCGCGAGTTTTTAGTAGAACATCAATAATATGTTATATAAGTCTAAATCAAATTGTATATACAGTGTAAATAAATATCTTAATTTTAAGACGCTATGATGAATATAACGGTTGAGAGGCAAAAGTTTTACGCGGCCCATGACTTCAAGAACCTATCACGGATGACTGATGTTGAGGTAAGCTTTTAGCAGATTAATACCTAATAATATACAAACTGAAACTGAAACCCAATTGCTATCAAGACAAGAACAACAGAAACGTAACACTCAGACCTGAAAGAAATATCCAATTTTTTATTATCATATAAATATTTAATTCGATCTGGAATCAAACCTAAGCCCTTTAAGCAACAGATTGACGAGTTAATCTAAATATAACCCCCCCCCCCCCCCCCACACACCCCCTTGTGAGAAGTGCCATCATTTTTGACAATGTTATTTTTAAAACATAACTCAAAAACTATATTAAATAACCTTTCCAGTTTTTTTTTCTATCTTATATATATTTTTTTTACCATCTCTGAAATGTGGGAGGTTCCCGTGCCCCACCCTGTGACAGTGGACAGATTGAAAGAAATAAAAAACCTATTCATAGTAAATTTCTTTATTTTTATTGAAAAAATCATGATGTTAATGAAATAGGCGTAAAAAACAGTTGAACAATTTTTTCGTTGTATTTATGTGGTCATCATATCATTAGTGTCTTTCACAGTTATAACAGCGGTTTGCAACTGAAAATTCATGTTTTCATAAACTGAATTATTTAAATTAAATTCATGAATTTAGTACTTGTATTCGTTCGTTACGTTTTTAAATATTATTCTTTTGTAGTTCCGCGTTCCATATTCAAACTCTAACATACATTTTCTATATTAAAACGTTCTGCATTTGGCATGTCTTGCTTTTTCACTGGTATTTTGCTGGAATAAAATATCGTCTTTTATTATCTACTAGCTGTTGCCCCCGACTTCGTTCGCGTAGTAATGGAGATATAAAGTAGTATGAAGTTTAATGATGTTTCATATTTAATGATGTTTAAAAACAACCTTGGTTTACATTATTGTAGTTTTAGTAAGGATCCTTATTTTTTTTCTGTAATTTATATAGCCTATATTGATCAGAGATAATGCTTTATTCAAATGGTGAAAGATTTTTTGAAATCGGTCCAGTAGTTTTTGATCCAATTCGTTACAAACATACAAAAATACAAATCTTTCCTCTTCATAATATTAGTATAGATTAAAGTAGATTATATTAAGTATACCTACATTGTTAGTTACTTTAGTATGGTAGTCGATTTAATCGGAAAAAATTGAACCTTTTTTGTATAAAAAATAACATTAATTAAAATTATGTCGGATTTTTTGGAGATTGTCGAACTTAATTTTAAATAATTTTAGTAATGTTCATGCATGTTCGGCTTAATGTTGCGTTTTGATATAAGCCGCATAAAGCATTTTTTTTAAATTAGTTATTGTGTTGAGTTTTTTTTTGTAAAAGTATTTGTTTTATATATTTATCTATTTATTATCAAAACATGTATACAATGTAAACTTAATTAAAATTAAATTAAACCTAATAAAATATCAAATATCATTGTGTATGTAAATGAATATATATAATATGTCTAAAATTCTGAAGAAAAAAATGTTATATCCTCAAGAATCACAAATGAACGTATGGTGCAAATAAAAAATTGGTATTTCGCTGAACCAAAATTGCTTTTTTCAATGTTAAGTATTAATGGAAGGCTGTGTATGAGATTTCATACATATTAAAAAGGTTTTCTACTTACTGAAATTCTGTATAAATTTGCTGGTTAGAGATTGTTGCATAGGTATTTTATTTCTAATCTATAATTTTATTTTTTATTTATTTCATTCATAACTTTTCTTTATAAATATTGTTTATGTATTATTTTAGGTGATCTATTCTTACTCATAGATCTCTGTATGCAAGAATATTTACAACAATATTTTAATGGAAATTTTCTCGACTTTTATTAACCTTTGTTTCAGTGAGAAACCTCTATGAGTGACAAAATTATTAGTGTCCCTTGTATTCTTTCTTATACAGGTTCGACTGTATTGTGTTTATTTAGTGATTATTATTATTATTTATTATTGCACCCTGATCATCACCGACCACACTGACAAAGGTTAGTTAGTAGGTATATAATACCAAAATGGCATTAAGCTTGCCTATGTATGCAACAAAAAATTTATTATTATTATTACCTTTTCAATCGTAATTTATTTATTTATTTAAACCAGCCATTCTCAAAGAGTGTTCCGCGGAACCCTAGGGCTAAAATACTGCAATAAATACCTACCAAAGGGAGATTATAAGGTTACATCTAAATATTACGTAATATTACATTGCAATATGATTATTCATAAATACATATAAATCAGTTTTTTATAATTATAATATATTAAGGCTTTTTCCTTCGCCAAAAAAGTTTGAGAACCGCTGATTTAAACATACACAAACAAACAGTTAACAAACACACACATGAAAGTCATAATTACACTGAAAAGAAATTAAGCTAAGTTTGATAACCTAATAGTCGTGTTAAACATATGTCTGAAGAAAGCGTTATACATAGAACATTACGAGAAAGCCAAGTGCAAAATAGACCTGAGCTTCTTTGGCTTCAAGTGGAACAAATCAAGATCCGTGACATTTTCGTGTAGATTGTTAAAACTGCGGCACATGCGAGAGATAGGGCTATTGTACATAACATTGCACGAGGCAAATGCCAACGAAAATAATAGTCCAAGAGCTGGCACCAATTTTTGGGTAGGTATTTGAGGCAAGCTGAAAACTTGTCCCATGACTCTAAATCGGAGCTAAATCAACCCCTGAATTAAAAAAATATTTTTTTTTTATTCCAAAAAATGTGTTTGAGGCAATATGCAATTTTTATATATTGTAGCTTAATGTTTAAAGAATAACCTATAATAATATTTTTTTAAATTCAGGGGTTGATTTAGCCCCGCTACTCACCAGCCAGGTCTGCAGCTCCGTGTTGGGGTATAATAAGAGAGTCATGGGACAAGTTTTCAGCTTGCCTCAAATACCTACCCAAAAATTGGTGCCATTTCTCCAACTATAAGCGCGGAATGCGAACGAAGCGGTTGGGTACATGGTAACACAGTTGCCGGGTTAGCTCATCGCTATAAACACCGTTGGACTTTTGTTTATAATATTAGACAACACAAGTGAATCCTTTCTATATACTTACAGGTAGTGTACACATGGGAAATGGATCTGAACCGGAGTCTCTTAGCTGCAGCCACAATGTTGGTGCCAAGGAAGCCGACAGCCGCGCCTTCATCGTCTAGCACAAGTATGCCGATCTGGGCTCACAATTCCTGGATCTGTTTATTTGCTGCAATGCTGGCGGTTGCAATCGGAGGGAATGCTATTGTTATATGGATTGTTACAGGTGGCTATTTTCTTTAGTTGCATTATACTCCATGGCAAAAGACGTTATTATAGAATAATACAGTAATCTCTTTCCCTAGTTACATACAGGCAATCCTCGGTTTTACGTCATGTTAGGTACCAGTGAATAGTGACGTAAAACGAAACGACGTAAAACGAGACATATTTTCGCGATGTAAAACGAATCTTACGTTAAAACGGATTGGTGTCAAAATTTAGACGGTCGTAAACGAAACGAAGTAAAACGAAACGCCGTATAACGAGGTATGCCTGTATGTAGTTCCAATGACCACTGCTCGGGTTGTTGATTTTGAAATGCGACTCGAAACTTCACTAAATCCTTCATCAGTTTACCACTCCTATAATATTCATGTAATATACAGAGAGATCATTTTTTTGTATGAATGTATAGCCGGGTCTTATTAATATATGGTAGGATCTAAAAAATTGCAATTTTATAGAAGAGCTGTTTATAATTGTTATTATGCATAGTTTGTTTCTGTAGATTCTTTCTATCTCAGAAACCATTGACAAAATGTTTTGTTTTTTGCAAGATGAACAATTATATCTTTAAGTTATACCAACCAACTATTTTTTATGTTTGCCAAAACTTGATCTAAGACTATGAATACATATAATATGGTTAAGCCGACCCAAAAAGGGGGAAAAATGTAGTGTCGTACATTATAATCCATCATCAGTTATTAAGGCAATAACAATAAGATATTTAATATATTGACAAAGTATATAATAACAAGTGACAGTTATATCACGTAAAACATGTATATAATAAATCTGATTGATGGATCAGCTATTAAGCACCATAACCTGAAATACCAAGCAAAATATTGGTCAAGTTTGAGTTTGAATTAAGGTTCTCTATGCTTTTTGTTATCGCGACTTTTTTCATTGTCACTTTGGACGTGAAAAACTGAAACTGACATCATGTGACAAAAAAGTCACCCAATGAGCGTCCTTTAAATCAATAAACAAATTCTATAAAATGTCCTAGTACCGCTTGATGATGTAGTTCCCGAGTGAAAACAAACCACTTTACCACTTTTTTCGTTATATTATGGATTAGTATTATTCTCCTGAAGGAAATTATTCAAAATTATTTCGCTTATAATTCCCGCCACAATAGGTCGATGAAGGAAAATAACCTCCACCAACATTCAACAACTTGTCTCGACGCGCCTCGCCACTTCACGTGGCATCATCAGGTTATTTTCCTTTATCGACCTAATGTAGCGGGAATTATAAGCAAAATAATTTTGAATAATTTCTTTTAATATGGTTTTCCGCAAAGTAACGCCTGAAACAACCAATTATATTATTCTCCTGTCCAATGGTTAGCGTGATAGGTTAGATAGGCCCCGAATTAGCCCGAAAATTACGCATGTCTTGAACTTTTAAGCGAACTCCAACAAAAGGTAAAATCCGACGGAAATCCAATCCTATATTATTTTCAGCTATAAACGTCTCGAGTGAAACGTGAAGAACGTAATACCTGTCATCTTTGTGATCCATCATTCTTCACCGTCTTTATTTATTGAGATTTAGGTGTTCTTAGTTAGATATACTTGACTTTGGAAGGGACTTGTTCGCTTATGTATAGAACGGAGTCGATTAATTTATTTTAATCAATACGACGCAGAAGAAAAACGAGCTAAACTTTATTTCATAGTAATATTATAAATAGGGTTATTTTAGGGTAAAAGGCAAAGTTGAGCTCCTTTTGACACGTATATTAACTATATTAATAACAATACTTTAATAATGTATATAACATATTGACCAATAAGAAATATCAGCCACATTGCGTGATAATACCGAAATAACAATCTTGAGTGATTGACGTTTGATTTTCATAATATAAAATTAATATGTTTATTTTTGGAACAATCTACTACACCATACTGGTTAGTAGTGCGTATCTTACATTGAATACGATTTCAGCCTGAAACCTGATGAAATGTTATATTGATTAATACAAAATAAAAATTGATATTTATTTCTGGTCTGAGTATCACATGTTAGAATTGTACTAATCGTGATAGATTTAAATAAACCTTCAAAACTGCTGAAATTTTTGGGAGATACTGCTCTTAAATTCCTAAAAGGTTATCTAAATAGGAGTTAATTTCAAAGAATATAATTAATAACGTTATAAAATCTCTTCAAAGGGTAGCTCTCAACAAAAACATTAGTTAGACTTTAAGTCCTAAATAAATAAAATGAAAAGTAGCTCACGTCAAGGTCGGATAATTCTAGGAGCTTAATTTTGACTGGCACTGGGATTCTGAAGATGCGTAGCGGTCACATGTAAAAAGTGATATTCCAGATTTTTATAAAAGTTTTTCTTGAGGCGATTTATTATTAGATTTACTGCTTAGATTTTTATGTATTAGGTTTTCGTTGGAAATATTGTATTTAACATTTAAAATTGAATATATAAATATATCACCGGGTCCCACGTGACAAGCATTGCCTAGTGTGGGACCATCGAAAACCATACTGTTACTTTACTTTAATAATAAATAAATAAATAAAAATAAATAAATATTTTTTAAATTTCTAAACCTGCAAATACGTGAAGTATAGAGCAAAAAAAAAACATATATATTAATTTTCCAAGTTTTTATATAATTTTGTGTTGGGTAGTATTTTTTCTACAATTATTTTTCTTTATTATAGTACTTACATATGTACATATATATGTGAACAATTACTGTTGTAGATTTCAGCAGCGAAAACCAATTTCTGTTATCAACCAAGTACTTAGAACCCATCTTAAACCGCATAAGTTAAGATTAAATACATCGATATGACGTACACACTGTTTCATTAGGTTGCAAAAAGTATTGTAAGTTATTAGTAATAATGAAATGTTGTTTCAGCTCATCGTCGCATGCGCACAGTAACAAACTATTTCTTGGTAAACCTATCCTTTGCTGATCTTATGATGGCTTCACTCAACTGTCTATTTAACTTCATTTATATGTTACACAGGTATGTATTTACTTAACACAGTGATTCTCAACCATATAGACATATTATTTTATATTCAAAATTATTATTTTTTATAGTAGTATTACAGGTAAGTAAACAACTTTTAAACTTACCTTTTTTTATGTGCCGACAAATTTTGAAATTGTTAAGTGTGCCGCGACAAAAGGTTGAGAGCCACTGGACTTAAGATGTTCATTTATTGTTAAGTGTTATCTAAATGGAAAATTGAGGTATTTTTGAAACAAATGTAAACTAGTTTTGTATATAATACATACTGTATGTTCTTGTCTTTCTAGTAATAATGTATTTAAATACCAAAAATTTAATTATATGTAAGTATTGGTTTATAATTATATTAAAATAACAAATGAAAAAGATACGAACTCATTTTTTTCCTCTTAAATGACAGAGATGGAGTTGTATTTAGCAAACTTACCTGCTTCGTTTTCTTCTATTACGTGGAAAGTTTTCTTCTATAAACTTTTCTCGGAACTTAACTGGAGATGCGTAATTTAATCAAAACTCTATGGCCCGCATTCAGAAACTACGCATAGATGAAATGATATCTACTTGAAACGGAATTTTAGTATAGCGTTTATACTAGAATCGCTGTTAAGCATATATTCTATACTCGAGTTGATTACAGTGGGCTTATCACGAATTTAGTCTGGCTTTCGAATCGAGCTGTCACAAGTAAAATGGACCCGTTCAATCGGGATCATGAATTTTTACTAACGACTAACGAGCACCAGCAATCTATCAAATGAACGAAAGATCGAGACGTTCGGAAATTAACAAAAAGTATCTAAAATATTGTAGTTCCAAATCCGTACGAGTGGCGCTGCTCAAATTTCCATACAAATCGCTTGAAGCGAACTCGGTTCGAAAGCCAGACTAAAATTCGTGATAAGCCCACAGATCTAATTACGTTCAAGCGTCTTTAAATGTAACATAAAAAATAAATATCCAGTGCAAACATGGCCATATAAGTCGATATTAACACTGGATAAACCCATTCCTAGAACAAAACGTGTACTGGATTGAGAATAAAAACGCCTTAGGTCACGACCATAACATTTACTTCTGGCTCAAACATTTACGAATAATAGGACAATTCTACTGTGAATTTGTGACGTACTGAAATATAGAGTGTCTAGTTTAAACATTGTTTCTGAAAGAAATAATTTAAATTTATTTTGCTTATAATTCCCGCAACATTAATTCGATGAAGGAAAATAACCTCCATGAACATGCAATAACTTGTATGATGCCAATGTATAATAAAATAATCTCTGATATGTTGTCGAAAGTTTTTCTATGGACACTCCATTTTTTTATTCATGGAAAATATTGTGTTACGAGATGAAATTAAAAATAAACATATTTTTAAGTGAAACGATCGTCGATCGGTTATTTAAAAAAAATGGATACCAGTAGTACGTAGGTAATAAGGCCACATATGAATTCAATGATCAATTTTCATTACATTACACGTACATATGTGGCTTGGCTTTTAGTTTATTAAAACCGGTATAATGTACTGGGTGATTCAGCTGAACGTTCAGACTCCACTGGTAAAATATTTATATTATACAGCCACTACGAGTATTCCATCTTCATGGACAATACTCCTAGCGTTAACAACATGTTTAACGATATTTACGGACAATAAAAATGATTTATAGTGCGGCATATAATTTTCTCTTTTTACCGAAATTATTGGGGCTGGGACAAAAATAAATAAATAAAAGAATTCGATTATCATAAATTATATTTTTCTTTATTATTACTGTTTCTTTTCGGTCGGTTAATATTACTGAATTAGGACCCTTTTTAGGATATTTGAATTATTGAAATAAATCTTTTTAACTCATGTATTTTGCGGAAAATAGCATCTTTAATAATTTTATGAATGATATATCTTTTTTTATCTCAAAGGATTTTATCATATTTTTAGTAACGTTTTATTTTCAGCTACTTGCTCGTAAAGAAATTCTATTCTAATATTTTTGTTGATGTCGTAAGTGGCAACAAACATGTTTTGTGATCTATTTCTTTCTGTGAATAAAATAAAGTTAAGCCTATTAACTATCCCGCCAATTCTCTTCTTCTTTTCTCTACATTTCAAAGTTAGTTGCCTGGAAGAGATCGCTTCTTAGCGATAAGGTCGCCATCTCCTTACTCGTTTACACTGTATTATTTTTTCTCTATTATTAAGTAATAAATATTAGTATATAATAAATAGATTCTAATCGTTTAATAAACCAAATTGCTTATGTCGTCGACAGAAAAGAGGTTGCGGCGGCGATGTTAATAGTATATATATTTTTATAAATAAAACTGTAAATTTGAATTTGGAATGAAAGAAAAGAGGAACGCGAGGGACTTGGATGTTGGTTGCGAATGGGAACGGATGTGTGTGCTTAGATTATAAGAGATTGGTAATATAGTGTAAATATAATTTTAATAGTTTTACAGTTGACATGTGACCAATATTTATTTTTATTAGTCCAATCTGTTCTCTCGGAGTAGTACTACTTTCAAGCTTAACACCTGACTTATGAATGAAGTAGTGTTCCGGGTTCAGTTTTGAAGAAGCCCGGATTGACGAAGGGATAAAAAAAACCTCTAGTCAGCATAGTAATTATTTCTGTAAAAATAGGCATAATACATTTCTTAAGAATGGCAATTTTTTGAAAACGTTATACTGGCTACTTTTTTGGTATAACTCAAGATTTGTTCGCGGCCGAGACGTGATCTCGGTGTATGTGAAAAACGAGCAACATTATTTTCTAGACCCTTTTTTAGTTTTATAAATCAACTGAGGTTTATGTGCTTTACAACGAAGCCGGCTTGATTCTATAAAAACATATAATAATTAAAAAAAAACAAATGAATTATTTAATAAATTCCAAGTGCTTTTATAAGTATAAAATAACGTTTATAATTAAATCTCACGTAAACGCACACTCAACCGTGTTGAAATTCGCAATGATAGTGAAAAAGAACGACCACAATCTTTATCTATTTATGTAAGAATATACACAATTATTTAATTTTTTTTTAAACATTAATTTCCATATTTTAGTAATTCTACTGTATTAAGAATCTACTGAAGGTATTTAGGAGTTTCTTGTAGTATTCTTCTCGTCATACGCCTTTCCGAAGTCACGGTAGAGTCTAACGATGAGCAAGTGCACGCCTTTAGTGCCTATGCTAATAAACGATTTTCATTTCATTTCATTTCATATGTTTTTAAAGTTGTTTATTTGTCATCAGTGATTGGGTGTTCGGTGTACGTTATTGTCAGCTCAGTAATTTCATCGCAAACGTGACAGTTGCAGCGAGCGTCTTCACACTGACCGGAATTTCATTTGACAGGTGAGTATGTTCCTCAATTACTTCTACGGAATTTTTCTTTGTATTAGGGCGGAAATAAACCAAGTTATTTCTAATACGATTTACCTTCATATATTAACGTTGAAATAATATTTATTATTATTATTATTAATCAGGTATCAAGCAATCGTAAGACCAATGAGACCTCGGATGTCGAAGACTAACTCCTTGATAATGATCGCTTTTATATGGATAAGTGGAATGGTTCTAGCTATACCCTGTCTCCTCTATTCAACAACTAAAGAATATCGGTAAGAATTACGATGTGATAGAAATTCATTTAAACCAGTCTTTCTCAAAGTGGGCGAGACTAAATGTTATTGAGGTTTTTAAGGTAAAAAAGGGGGGGGGGGGGGAGACGCTCCAAAATAACTGATTTTCAAAGTGGGCGTTAGACGAAAAAGTTTGGGAACCTCTGATTTAAATGAGTTATTCTATTATATATTTGGTTAGTAATATCATTTTGAGTTGAGCTGGCCTAAGCGTAAACTTTGTTAGTCTCGCTCCGACGTGCTCATCTCAAGGCAATGGTCAGCATTGCGTCGGCAGTATTATAGCGTGTTAATCTACACGCATTCACTTCCTACTACTCTACGTGATCGCTACATGTATATATACTTGGTCAGCTACACATTGGTTAGTCTTTCATCGTTACTCCGTCAGTAATAAGTTACATTCATCACAATGGATAATAATCACAACACATCTCCGGTAAGCACTACCCGAACTTCACTTCGAATATACCGAACAAATATGGCCTTTGGAGTAACGAAATGGAAGATTTTTACATCCTCCTCACCTCAACAGAGCCTAACTATTTACATATGTCGACGTATTAGTGATCCCGATAGACTGTGCAATGAAAAGGAATTTCTTCATATCAGTGATCCTAGCAAAACAAGTGACATAAGCAGTGCCTTCAAATTAGTGAGTGTGACAAAACACGAAATGCTAGGGAAGCCTTCATATCTCAACAAAACGGATAACAAGAAAATTTAAAATTAAAGATTAGCATGCAGAAGGAAACCGGCAACCAGCATTATTTTAATGATTGGTGAGAATAAATCGAACAAAAAAGACCCCAGTGGCAACGGAGACGGGCATCTTTATATTTTGCTAACTTTATGTAACTGCACCACGTATTAGTGACTCCCATAGAACACCAAACGCCCGATAAACTTAACCATATTCCATCTTCATAAAGAAATGAAATGAAATGAAAATAACTTATTAGTATAGCCACTAAAGGCGTGCGTTTGCTCATCGTCAGACTCTACCGTGACTTCGGAAAGGTGTATGACGAGAAGACCTCAAGAAACTCGTCAATCATAGCCTATACATAAAATAATTAACAAAAAAAACTGAATTTTCGAAGCGGCGGCGAAGCTAGTATGAAATATATTAATAAAGTACATTCATAAAGTAATTGCTAACACTAACTTTTTTGCTAAGTACTACTTGAAACTGTAAACTTTCTGTTCTTCCTCTTTAAATAAATAAATGAACTAAGAAATAATTCTTGTATGAAATTAATCCCACTATCGTTGGAAAATAGCATTTCAATTGTAACAGCTTTATCAATGTCAAAATGTAATGTGTGTTTGAATTGAGTTTATTGGTTGCAGTAAATTCTAAACTACTATTAATCTTGGTTTAATTAAAAGCAAGATTACTTTGATAAATTAGGAATTACCCATGAAGTGACTGCAACCGCTTGATGCTAATCTAGAATGGACACAAGAGATGCACACTACTTCAAAACCGATTCTGAAACCTTTATTAAACGTGCGATTACTTCGACATAATTATTAAATAAATATTTGTATTTATTAGATTAATAATAAAAAAACTGATTTGTATTTAAAATGTTGAAATAAAGATTATTTTTTAGATAGTAAAGAATTTGAGTTTGAATATTGGACTTTCCAATTAACACGTTAAACACCGCATGCCCACCGGCGGGTCACTCCGCAACATGACATGTTTTACTTGAGGACTTCTACACCGGTGGGCATGATTTAAATCAGGGGTCGGCAGCCTCTTAAGGGCGCAATATTAAATTTGAAAATCATCGAGGGCGCATATTTTACAAATCTGTCCACATGCCTATTCTAAACTCAACTGACTACTTGCTGTATATCGCCGTTGACAAGAGTAAGTAAATCGCTCTGGCTATCATACATTTACATTAGTCCAGCGGGGGCGCATTTAAAATCGATCGGGGGGCGCCGCGTTGCCTACCCCTGATTTAAATACATACAATACAAAAAAATATTTGAAAAATAGCATACGTAATTAACAATAAAATAAAATGCCAGTCCAAATATGAGAAATACGATTTTGCAATGCGGTCTTCACCGTGTTAAGAGTGTATTATAAATTCAAATATGATAATGTTAATATTCCATAATCCGGAATAAACTTTAGTTAGGCACCACTCACGCGTGTTTGTTCTGCTTTTAGTAGAATAACTATTATGTTAGCACATAGTACAATTTATAAGGAACGATATATTTGTTACAACAAAACTAAAATTAATTAAATATAATAGTTACTTTAAAATCACTATTTATATGCCTATGCCTTTGGCAGTTTAAAAAACAAACCTGTTTGTACGGACTAGATCCCTTTGCCTTATATAAAAAAAAAGAAACAAACTGTCAATTACTTTGACACTTGATTTGAGGTTTATTATTATTCTTTTATGAATGGCCTCAGATATCTATTGAAGACAATTCTGCCAATGTCGAGTATTCGGGCAGCAACCCAATAAGAAATTAAAAAAAATTAATTCACACGTAAACCCTCATATCAAAAAGATCGAAAAATGTTAATTAGGTTAATATTCTAAATTCCGTTTTTCCCGCATTTTATTGCGTACAATGTCTTTTATTGTTTCTCTATCCAGAGAACACAAAAACAAGGGTTAATTTTTAATTAATTAGCGACCTTTAATAGTTATTCATAATAATCTATACAAATATAAATTTGAAATTAATATATTTAAAAAATACATATTTATTCCAAGATTATTTATCAAGCGCAGGGAAATTAGAACAAGTTTAAAAATTAATTGTCAAGGGGTTGTAGATTTATTTATAATTAATTTTGAAAACAAAACACGATCTAATCTAATAATAAAACTTTATAATATTCTTGTCTACATTATTTTACTCTATAATGAACCTAATTATATCGAGTCGTTTTGTATAAAGTGTACCTTTACCCGGATTATTTGGGATGGTAAAGATTCAGTAGAACGGTCTAACCTACATTGTGTTCCAATTTCTATAGAAGCATTTGTTTATGTGGATTACAAGCGATTTCAATACACTGTTAGATTTACAACTGTTTTCGAACCTTTGAGTTTTGACATAATATATCACTCACATAGATATTTAATAGGTAGATATATGTAACTAATCACAAAATGGTGGTTATATACTGAATGAATACTTGGGAATAATATATATTTGAAATTTCAGAATTATCACAATTATCGTGACCGCGGCATGTAAATAAAAATTGTAATTTATTCTGATATCAAATCGTGCCGACAAAAATGGACGCGATAAATATAGTTCTTTTATTGTTGACATCTTTACGAATATAGACCCAAATAAATTATTTAAATTTTCCTATTGGGACCATAATTTTATTTAAGCTAAGATAGCTATCTATATACCACCATATATATTGCGTTTTATTCAACTTTTTTTTTATTTACCTTTAGAAAATGGGCTCCAATACAGCGCTTTTACTCGTCAATACAAATACAAATATAAATGAAATAAATTTATTAATTTATTAATTATCAATTTGATTTAGCTGCTGTATACTGGCATTGTCTAATTACATACTAATGTCATAATAATATATAATAAATCTACTATGATGTAGAAGAATAGTAACTAAATTGTTTGGTAGGAATTTCAAACTATTACATTACAAACAAAGGAATCCGGCGAATGTTCTTTCGTTACCAGCGCGTGAATTAAAATGTTTTGTTAACTTTTATGATCTCATCTGAAATAACGGTGCGTCTGTAAAACGTAATACGAAAAATAACACTTTTAATACTTACGTAAGTTATAAATATTATTTAAAATTGGAAAGACACAAATACATTAAAATGTATTGTAAAAAAATAAATCACAATTGAATAAAGATCGTGTGGTACACATTGTAATTTATGTTTAACTTCTCTTAACAACATGTACGCGTTTCTGTATAAATATAAATGTCTTTTAATTATGTTTGCGTTCTTGCTACAGCCGTTCTATATTCTCAAGTTTTCGTTGTATTTTTCCTCGTATTTTTATTAAATGAAAATCTTTTGTTTTGTAGGTTTAAAGGGACTTTGAAAACGGCGTGTTTGTTGGCGTGGCCAGACGGGTTACCGGATGTTTCGTACATGGATTTTGTGTGAGTTATATTTTTATTTTATTTATTTATTCATTTACTTAAACTTAGCCTATTACAATAATATAATATTTAAAATAGCTTTATATAAACAATGAAAGAAGTGGAAAAAAATAAAGTAAAAAGTTATATAAACACTATAAAGTATTAAACAATATTTAAAGAACCATAATAACAAACACTGCGGCTAACTTAATGCTAAACATAATGTACTCCGTACTAGTTAAAACTGTAATGACGGTAGTCCAAAATATTAACAAGTTTGGCACTCATCAAACGGGTTTACTGTTTCAGTTTGTCGAGCGAGATAGTAGTATTTGGTTTTAGTACGTGGGAGTAGTGAAGCACTACTCTTTTCAACCAAATTTGCACAGTATATGCGAGAATTGTAGATTATTTTGTTATTTGTTCAAATATTGTAGTATTGTTAGTAATGTTAGTACTTATATAATTTAGATAATAATAATAAATAAATCTTAGTGATAATTAAGAATAAGTGAATGAAACAATATAATAATTACATATTGTATAGCAGCCATTCTCAAAGTGGTGTTCCGCGAAACCCTAGGGTTAAAATACTGCAAAAAATACCTACCAAAGGGAGATTATAAAGTTACATCTAAATATTCCAACTAAATATTACGTAATATTACATTGCAATATGATTATTCATAAATACATATAAATCAGTTTTTTATAATTATATTAAGGCTTTTTCCTTCGCCAAAAAAAGTTTGAGAACCGCTGCTGTATAGTAGTATACACAATACATCCATACTAATCATACGCACACATAGTACGTACATATACACATTATCTTTATTATTTTTAGTATTTATTTATTTATTTTTGTTTAGATATCAGGTGCTATTCTTTGTAGTGACCTATGCTGTGCCAATGATGGGTATGACATTCTTTTATTCTGCTATGGGTAAGGTGCTATGGGGATCGAGATCTATTGGGGAACTGACGCAGAGGCAAATTGATTCAATACGATCTAAACGAAAGGTAACAGTTAAATATAGATTTTTTAAACATTTGTTTTATTTATTTTAAACTATCAGAGTAGACCCCCGATCGATGCAAAATTTTATATTACTTTTTCGAATAGATATATGTTTGACCGATTTTGAGCAAACTAACGTAATCCGTTGCTGTCTAGAGGTGTCAGTGAGTGTTGAACTGTTTGTATAGTGAACTATTAAAATACATCGCCTCTTTCATATCTATCCAACCCCAACGTAGTTCTATGAATGTGTGGATTACAACCTTATTCGAGATGTCATCGATTTGATTTCTATAAATGTATTTTATTTGCAGGTTGTGAAAATGTTTATCCTAGTAATAGTAATATTTGGCCTATGCTGGTTGCCGTATCATTCGTATTTCATATACACACACTTTGATTCGTCTATATTGTACAAGAAATATATACAACACGTCTATCTTGGATTCTATTGGCTAGCGATGGCTAACGCGATGGTCAACCCTATTATTTATTATTGGATGAATGCTAAGTAAGTATTTTTTACATTATCTAACCCAGAACCGCTGGATTAAACGATCAATAGTTTTAGACGGCCATTGTCTAAATAAAGTCTACTTAGAACAATTTAGTAGATGAAATCTTAATCAATAGTTTTTATAAAAGATTTATTCTAACAAGATTAGCGACTTGATTTATCGTGGAGATGGTTTTTGTTACGATGATGACGTTTGGTTTTCTATTGTTTTTATTACGTTACGCAGGCATTCGAAACGCTATAAATTGCGTTAAGTTATAAGTTTTGATACAAATATGCGTTTGTGACTTCTATAGCTAAAAGTATTTTTTTCCAGAATACCAATTGTTATATCAGAAACAGTGTTAGTTGTATATACCAGCGGTTCAGAAACTTTTTTGGCGAAGGAAAAAGCCTTAATATAATTATAAAAAACTGATTTATATGTATTTATGAATAATCATATTGCAATGTAATATTTAGTTGGAATATTTAGATGTAACCTTATAATCTCCCTTTGGTAGGTATTTTTTGCAGTATTTTAGCCCTAGGGTTCCGCGGAACACACTTTGAGAATGGCTGATATATACAAACAAATAAATTTAAAAAAACAGTGCTTTGACATTATTGTCATCGGTAATACAGGTTTTGAAATACTATACCGGGTGATTCAGTCTAACGTTTAAAACCAAACCAAAAATTCGTCATCTAGAGCAATATATAGGTCTGTACAGTCTAAACTCCATGTAACGTCACTCGATTTAACGACAAGTTCTCTCTAAAGCGTCGAAATTGTCTGAAATAAACTTTTCCTACGCTAATTCAGATTTTTCTACTCTCCATTTAACGTTAACTCTCTATAGCGTCATAAAATGTCGTTATATAGAGTTTATACTGTATATATTTGTTGAATAATTATTACATTAATGTATTGTATGGAATTTCTCAGGTTTAGAACGTATTTTCGCACAGCAATGTGTGGTTGGCGAGATGCACTGAGACGTCGAAGGAAAAGATCGCTCCCTGAGTCACCACCTGACTATGTCTCCCAATCGGGCAGCAAATCCCGCTCAGGTTTTTACTCGTTAACGTAATTATTACTCAAAATGATATCTGTATTGTCATCTCATTAAAATTGATCACATTCGTCTTCTCAAGCTGGCGTAGTGGACGCTGGAACGACCATCTGTCCCTGTGACTGTCAGAAGTATGTCTGTGGTGTTTAACATTAAACGAACTGTGGTCATAGTCAAGCTACTACATTTAAAAAATCACATGCGTTAGGTGTTTGTTTGCTTTAATTATTTTAACACTAGATTTACCAGAGCTGTCAAAATGACTGGTCTTGCAAGATCAAATTAAAATTCCTATTGCGTGAAACATTTTCTTTAACTCATTTAATCTTTTTTTAATCTATTGTAAAGGAGAATTGTTTGGTGGTAGTGAATTATAACACGGGATGCAAGGTGTGAATAAAGTTTATTGAATAGATGGAGTTGCGCGGGAATGACGTGGTGCCATGCGGCGGGCTGTGTAGTATTGCGTCACCACACTATAACAGAAGAATTAGTTTTATGAACTTCATATTATTTTATATATATATTCGTAACAAATCTTTTTTTCCTTTTTGGTAGAAATAGGCATATTTAAATACGTGGTAAATCTAGTGTTAAAGCAATTTTGTTAGATAATACCTCATTTTCCTGTCTATACAAATTAATCTTAGAAAGTTATGTAGGGATTTTCAATCACGCTTCACCAATAGATTAGATCAGACTGATTTACGAGGAAGATTTGAGTCTAATTAATTATAAAGATTAGCTTTTGCATTTTTTTCCAATAAGAAGTATTAAAGAAATTCGGGTTAGTGGAAGTTATTTGAAACTCGTAGGTATTTTGTAGGTATAGAGGAACTCAGAGATTCAAAAGGAAGTGTAGTGAGCGAATGGCCGCGTTGGTCGTCTCGGGTGCCCCTCGCGCCGGCCTCGCCGAAACCGCTTTCGGCTCAGCTTGCTAGCTGTCCGCGATGTCCGCATCGGACTTATTATGACGGTGAGTAACACAATTTTATTTAAAAGTATAAGAATAATAATATAGTATATTAAGAAATTGAATTTAGGTTTGATATAATTTAAAGTAATTGGTTGTTTCAGGCGTTACTTTGCGGAAATCCATATTAAAGGAATTATTTAAAATTATTTTGCTTATAATTCCCGCTACATTAAGGGCGATGAAGGAAAATAACCTCCACCAACATTCAATAACTTGTCTCGACGCGTCTCGCCACTTCACGTGGCATCATCAGGATACGTGTGGTCGCTTCGGCTTCGCTTCGACGACGACACAATTATAAGCAAAATAATTTTAAAATATTTCCTTTAATAATTTAAAATTTTATTTAATTTACTATACTTCCTATAAATGCAAATTTTGAAGTAAAAAATGTTTTGTAGCCTTTGCCTATTTATAAAAAGGAATTGTTATAGCTGTATAAGTTCGATCCCTTTGCCTTAAAATGGAACAATTACAACAGCAATTGTTCCGTAAGAACGTGGGCAACACTGCAGTCAAGACGAGTTTCTTGCGGTCTTCTTCTCGTCATACGCTTTTCCGAAGCCATGCTAGAGTCTGACGATGAGCAAGTACACGCCTTTAGTACCTATGCTAATAAACGATTTTCATTTCATTTAATTTCAAGCCAGGCGTGTCTAAAACCAGCTATCTACCTTTCTTTCAATATTTTTTGCAATTTCACTCCGAAATCTTCATCACTCGTGTCTTCGAATACACCTCCCGTGTTACGGTTTAAAAATACTAAATTTGAGAATCCATATTAGATAAACAATCTTAAACAGTTTTTTGTGTTGACTGTACACGCAACGGTTTTAGTTTAGAAAAACTTTTTTAATTCTAAATTTAAAATATAATACCAACGGAGAAGTGAATAGCAAAATTAATTTTTGAGGTGTAATCATTCTGGAAAACTCGCTCGACCAAATGCTACCCATTTTGTGTGAAATTTCAATAGATTTTGCGCTTCATTGAGTTTAAAGTCATTACAGATAATGAATTCAACTCCCCATTCCTTGTTAATATAAATTATGGTAACTCAAAGGCAGCAATCGACCTTTTTTGACAACAAAGGCCAAACACTCGTTTTTTAAAGTAACTTCATTTAGAAACAATCGGTCAGCTGCAGAAATAATTTACTTCGCTTTCTATACAACCTACCCGTTTAACAATATAGTCTGTTCGTGACTTCGCTTTCGATTCGTCGAATTAAAATCATTTAAATAAAACAAGTTGTCGTCGACAGAAAAGAGGTTGCGGCGGCGATGTAAATAGTACCTATATATTATATTTTATAAATAAATCTGTCAATTTGAATTTGGAATGAAAGAAAAGAGGATAGCGAGGAACGTGCGAATGAGGACTTCGATGTTGGTTGCGAATGGGAACGGATGTGTGTGCTTAGATTATAAGAATTTATAATATAATGTAGATAGAATTTTCAAGAGTTTTCATTGATACAGTCCACTGACTGTATTGGCTACGCAAGTTATTATGACATTTAGTGAAATATCTATAAAAATGTTGCTACACGATTGCTCTACTCAAGGGTAATTGCGTTTCTGTTGTTCGATGGCTTTCCGTGGACTCCATCGAGAGCCAAAAATAGCTATTGACAATTTTCAGACAATTTGTGGCTAATAAATATTGTATATTTATAATTAGGTTTGTTATAATTAATGGAATGAAATGAAAATCGTTTATTAGCATAAGCACTAAAGGCGTGCGCTTGCTCATCGTCAGACTCTGTAATGGCTTCGGAAAGACGTATGACGAGAAGAATACCACAAGAAACTCGTCAATCGTAGCCTGCACATAAAATAATAATAATAAAAGAAACTGAATTTTAAAATTGAAAAAGTAAATAACAATTTATAATGAACTGTAACTAGAAACATTAATTATAATATTGTGTTTAATTAAGTTTTCTTTAAACTTCACTGTAATAATAGCTGCAAAACTTTCTACGAATTGTTAGAAAACATTATAACGTATTTATCTTTGTTGCAGCATACATTCACGGACGTAAAGCCTGAATTCGTGTCGTACTGAAAATTGTATGCAAAAGACAGTATGAGTATTTGGTTTCGAACGAAAGGATAAGTGTTTATTATGAGTAATTTATTTAATTTAATTTCAAGACTGTTTCGTAAATTATTAGGTATATATAGTCCTCGTAGTATGGTCGTTAAAAATAATTTATATATTTTGATTTCTAATATAAAGCGTTTAATATTGCCTTCACATTGGTGCTTGGCGTTGCATATTCTTTTGTTTTTATTTAGGAAAAAAAAACAAAAAAAAGCAAAACAAAATTGTTAATAGCAAGGAATATATTTATACTGTACTTAAATATTTTATTAGAAAAATTATGGTTAGAAAATGTGTCGCAATATTGCATTAAATTTTTCCACTTTCTCGTGACATACACGTGATATATGAAAGTGACAGATTTATCCATGTCAGCATTTTTAATGTACGATCACATGATCACGTAACCTTGGGGTCATTTGACTGGTTAGACATATAATTTATAGGTTCATTAACACCGTATTAAGAAACTCATAGGGTTCTGAAAAAGGCTCTAAACACGTTTTCAATTAATTAATTTACGTAATCCCTACTAATATTATAAATGTGAATGTGAGTTTGTTTGTAACGTTTTCACGCGACAACTACTTAACCGATCATCATGAAACTTTATACACATATTTTTGGAGGCACTAGAAGTAACATACCTAGGATAATTTTTATTTTAAAAAATATTTATTTTTTACTATAGTTTCCAATTGGCTATAGTTTCGGCTGTTTATAATTTTTCTATATTTATTTTTATTTCCGTCTGTCATTTTTATATACGCAGTATAAAACAATTTGAATTTTTGAAGTTAGGTGTCATTTTTGTGGTTAGATACCACTTTATTAGTAAGTAGTAATTTTAAAAAATTGATAATCCCAGCCTAGCAAAAAATATAGTTATCATATTGATTCATTTCTATTGAAATGAACTTACTTTTTTAATGAGTTAAATGCGAGCGATGCCGCGGGTAAAAGCTAGTCTTTATAAAGTAAATTGTAGTGATTTCAAATCGTATGTACGCTCCTCATCTTGGGGGCTACTCAGGCGTACCCGAAGTTTCGTAATACGGCCGTCACTTCTATAGTTTATATAAGTTTTGACACATAAGCTTGTAAAAAGTCCTGTCAAATGTCCATAAAATAAGCATTGTGTGGCCTATCCATCGTGACGTCGCTGTCAAATCCGTAATTTCGTAAGTGTTCTTGAGTAGGAAACGTCCGTATTTTCGTCCGAAGTGCGCCTGAAACGTTTCTTGGCTTACTATCCTACGGGGACTTGCTCGACTAACACAAGTACAGATCGAGAATCAATTGAAATCTATGATGAAAATGTTGAATATTTCAACTTATTCCCGATGTGTAATTTTTATAAGTAGAGTAATTATATTTTAATTTAATGTGTTTATTCGATATTTAATAGTTTTTACTACTTGATAATGTTTTTCTACGTAAATGCATATAAACTAGATGTAAAATTAATTATAAACATAAGTGATATTTATTATAAAAGTAGCTAGATTTTATTAAATAAAACCTGAAAATAAATAATGTTTGGTATACATGCAAATGTTTAACCTAGATACTTCAGTTTGAAAAAAAAATTTATTAAAGTGAATAATTTTAATCTGTCTGAATTTTTTTCGCTGCGATAAGTCGAAAGCTGCAATGGTAAGCCATATAAAGGCTTTTAAACTAATTACAATGAATCGCATGCGGAATTGTCATATTGAAAATTATTAAAAAATAATTGAAGATGTAGTTGCAAAATTTATATTTAAGGATTTTAAACGTACTACTTATATTAAGGGTAAGCAGAGTAGATAGGTAAATTAAAATTCACACAATTTAAAATAAATATGTAAAATAAACATATAGTTGCTTTGTGAATAAAATACACGCTGGTATTATATATACAAAATGAAGTTCTGTGGGCTTATCACGAATTTTAGTCTGGCTTTCGAACCGAGTTCGCTTCAAGCGATTTGTATGGAAATTTGAGCAGCGCCACCGCGTGCGGATTTGGAACTACAATATTTTAGATACTTTTTGTTAATTTTCGAACGTCTCGATTTTTCGTTCATTTGATAGATTGCTGGTGCTCGTTAGTCGTTAGTAAAAATTCATTATCCCGATTGCTAACGGATGCGTTTTACTTGTGACAGCTCGATTCGAAAGCCAGACTAAATTCGTGATAAGCCCACTGATCCTTGTGATAGGTATTATTGAGAAAATAATTTTAGGAAGAGAAAGGAAACCTACCTCACACTAACCGAAATGCTTTCTTGGCAGGCCTGCCCGTCGTTTCATGTCGCTGGTCCACTTGTTCTTATCTCAATACATGTATAAGTTCGGTTCTAATTTTACTTCGATAGCACTGACTTATAGTGTTTTAATTTCGAGTCGCGCACGTCACCGCCTTGGTACTAACTTTATTTTAGCTTGACACAGCAGTGAAACAGCGCGCGCGTCTTTATTAGCGAATTTTTGGTAGTCGTTAAGAAGGTAATAGAATATTTAAATAAATATGTGTGCGATAATGTATGAAATGGTCTTAACAGGTATTGAAGATTTTGTATTCGTTAAAAGCGGTTTAAAATTTTAATAGTAGGTACTTATGTGAGTTTTAATTTGTAAATAATATTTATCATAAAATTAATTGTGATTTAAACGTTATATTTGGAAAATGTGATAAAATTATTTTTTAGTATTATGTAAATATTGTTAAGATGTTAAAAGTTTAGTATAGAAAAAAGGTGACATTTTTGACCAATAAAACCGAATTGAGGATAAAAATATGCATCGACTGTCTTTTATTTTACATACGTAGCTTACTTATTGACGGCCATAAAAATTCCTACTTAACTTATTGAAGATTATTTCTTCAACAATACATTAAAAAAAAAAAACAAGTACGAAATTTGGTATCTTGAAAAAAGTTACAATTCTCCCATACTATTATTTAATTTTATAAGGTACTTTAATTTGGTTTAATGTCCAAATAAAAACGATTCTACTCTTTTAAATCCTAATTTTACAGTAAGAATATACAAGTAATCTTCTCATCTGCGTTTCAGGCGAGGGTTAACCATCATCCTGAAAAATAACACTGGACTTAATTATCCCCGACAATTTTCTTTCCCCCAAAAATAAAATTAAGCTTTACGTCTGTTGTAATTTTATTATTACTATGCTTTTATATTGTAAAAAAATAGCATGCATTTCTGAACATTTATAATTACAAAGTTTCATATTGCAAATTACAAATTGTTTTATTATTAAAAATTTTCGGATTTTTAATTTTTTTTAATTGTATTTTGTTTATTATTATTACTACGTAGTATTTGCACAGCTTTGGATCACAGTTCAGTTCCATATATTCCATTTTATTTCAGCTGTAGTCTATTCTGCATATCATAAATAAATAAAAATAAATCTCCCACACTACTAACGTATGAAAATTTAAATAAAAAAAACAATTGTGATCGCTTTGTGACCCGATATGTCCGCTATATTAATTTATTACTAAGTTGCAAACATTAATTGATAAATAAACAAATGACTGTTTATTATAAATGCATATCTATTGTAATTTGTTTCATAAATAAATGATCGCTGTCACATAAAGGTACCTTAATATATAAACGACTTTTTTTATAGGGAATTTTGAGAGCGATTTTGAGTTGTATATATTTAATAATAGATCTTTATATTTTAATAGTTGTGTATTGTTTATTTCATACATCTAGTTCGGTAACTTTAGTACCCAGTAATACAGGTATTTGATCCTAGTACAGGGGCCCTTGCTATTTTTATGAAACATTTTTTATTTTTATTTTGTCTATATTTCTCAATGGTTTCAAGTTCAGCTACTACGTTTGCTATGTTTACAAAGTGTTATTAGATCGAATCCATCCATCCTAAGGGTCCTATCTCAACATAGCTGTGTTTATACCAACCCTGTGTTCCTCACTCAAACACAAGAAAAATATTTACCTAGAAATCTGACCGCGAGATGACTCTAGCTATCTGTAATCATCGTCGCTTATACGAATCTTGTAGGAAAAAGCATCTATGTCAGTTCTTTTAGATAAGTAATTGTATTGACTAACCATACGATTAAGTGGCGAATATTGACCGAAATTTGTCTTAAAAGGTCTACTTACAAAGGGTGCGAATGTTGTAGAGCGGAGTTTCCTTTTGTATATTGTGACATTGGTAGGACATTGTCTTCATTAGATATCTGAGGCTATTTATAAAAGAAGAAGAAACATTTTATGACAAACAAAATATTTCTTAATTCTACTATTTATTTAATTCACTTATAACTTTTCTTCCTAAATATGTATGTGTTTAAGTATATTTTATTAGTTATTATTTTATGTAACGTATGTATTGTGAGTTATTATTTTCTTTTCATTGCACCAAATATCACCGCTCACACCGACAAAGGAATAAGCTCGCCTATGTGAAAAGAATTTATTTATTTAAGAAGAAAACTGGGTATAAAATTGAACTTACAATGCCTTTCAAAGAATCTGTTATTTAACTAAATTCTGTGGGAACGTTCCGACCCTCCAATATCCATTCGTATAATGTCTTGAGAGTAACTTTGGAATTTTCCTCTTTTCACTGTTGACAAAAACAACATTTTATTAGTTATAGAAACGGCTTTTTTGTTCAATATTATTTCCCTTTGTCACGGATTTTTGTTACTTGCACTAGGTTTAATTTAGAAATCGCTATTACTGTGTCAAAAGATACCGCGTCTGTCTGTGGTATAAAGATTAAGAAATTTAAAATGCTTTATACAGCTTACTACTAACACGATTGCTGCAAGGCTTTCGAAATATAAAAACGAATAAGTAAATTATAATAGTACTTCTTCTTCTTTATTAATGGCCTCAGATATATAATGAAGACAATTCTGCCAATATCGAGTATTTGGCCAAAAACCCAATAAGAGATTACAAATTTTTCATTCACACGTAAAACCTCATGTCAAAAAGCAATCCACATATAATAGTAACCATATTTTTTAAAATTAGTTTCAGTAATTAATCACCAGAAAGATCACATTAAAATTAAGATTTTGTGTAAATTGATTTATAAGTATATATTGGTAAAAAAAATAAGTCCTACCATGAGGGAAAATGCTAATTAATTATTATGTATTTCGTAATGGCTATCTAAAGGAAGCTTAATTAATGTAACTTTATTATTTGACGCCTTTTATATACATTTCCGAATATGAAATAGTCATTTTCAATTAGATATTCCGAGTATTATAAAAAATAAACTTCAGAATGACATTGCTGTTACAGTGACACAACATTAGGATATGATTTTATACTAATTTAAAATAAAACCTAAAAAAATATATCAAAATTCACCAGTAACATGCCGACGAAGCGTAGAAAGTTTTCGGTGCAAGGGAATTTACCATGCAGCACTTCTGGCATGACAAAGAGCTCTCAAACGAGGTTAATAAACATCTTACTATTTATCTTTTAGTGGAGCATAAAGCGAGGAGTCTGCTCTGTCCAGCTGGACGGTGCTCATTCGTCTCATTAACCCGACTGTTTGCAGACTCCGTAGAGCAATTACTACGCTTAAACTTAACTTCAGACGATCACTAGTCGAACTACCATTTATTGGCTAATATAATATAAAACTAACCTAATTTAGTATTGATATCAATATTTAGGAAGATAATGTCATAAAAATATTGTTCGCATCTAATTTTTTTATACTGACGGTGATGAAATCTTGGGTTTTTTTTTATGACAACTTTTTACATACATTTAAATCAATTTAATTAATCATTAATTGATTCCCTTATAAAAAACCTGAGTTTGAAATAATTAACTTTGTAGATTTTTTGCGGAATTATTATTAAAATAAGATTTCGTTCTTAGAAACAGTGCAAAATAAGTTTTCATGTTTTAGGGAAGTTGGTTTAGGCCCAGATCCAGAACCAAAATTGTCAAATTCAGCTTTGAAACGTCAACGGATGAAAAAGACGAACCCCCTATCATCGCTACTTCATCCATCCTTAGAAGTACTCGCCGAGTCTGACACAGAAGTATTACTCTACAATAATTGTCAAGAATTCGTTAGCAAAGTCGATAAAAATGTAGAAGCTGTCTCTTGTAACATTGATTTTATAACAAAAACCAAAACCGCTAACTCTCATCATGGTTCAACAAACATTATCGTTAATCACGTACCAAGGACGGTAACGCAGGGTGACTCCAATTCAGAGAGACGGGATAGAACACCAAAACATCACCGAGTCAAAGTACGAAGTCCTAAAAGACGCGCTATAATGGTCAATTTCAACGACGACAACATTATTCGTATAAAAAAATCTTCAGTAGGAATAAACACAGTTGAATGGGAAACAGACACCCAAAGCGAGAATTCTGAAGTGGAAATATTAAACCCCGACAACATTATTCCACTTGTAGATGTAAACCAAACTCATAGTTCTATTCCACAATGTAATTCTACAGAAGAAATGTGTCGCATTTGTCATGGAGGAGCATCTATGGTACCGGAATTTGGACCATTAGTATCAGCTTGCGCATGCAGAGGAACTGTTGGCAGTGTTCACGTAAAATGTTTAGAACATTGGTTAACTGAATCTGGGAAGTCTAGATGTGAACTTTGCGGAACAAAGTATGATACAAGAAGGATACATCGTTATGGAATAGCTAAAGCATTGATTATGTGGTTACTGAGTCAGAATTCTAAACAGGTAACACACTTAAGTCCTTTTTTAATTACAGTACTCCCTGGTTTTACTCGAAATAATTATGGATTGTATCATGTCAGCTATATTTCCTAATTTAGCTAAATTTCCCAAGGAAATTTAATAGAACTGCTTACAATGGAAAGTAATAGAACATTATTCTCCTTGCAGCTTATAGTGGATTGCCTTGGTATAGTCTTAATGTCACCCTTAGCCATATTTGCTACTTGGTTATCTGGAAAAACGTTATCTGGTCTCATGAGGAAAGAAGATGAGGTTGCACCATGGCCTCTGACCTCCACCTTTGTTTTAGCCTGCATGACTCTAGTAAGTACAAATATACCCAAAACTAACATTTAAATTTGTTTCTCTAACTACCCACAGCTTCTGAAAGTCGTCAATTGTTTGCAACAGGTCTGTTACTATTGTTGGATAATTTCTGCTGTAACTCGTCATTCTTTGGGATGGTGGACATGGTATAGATCACAATATGAAGTACGTCTCAATACTAATTGATATTAATTAAACTAATTTTGAGCATGAAGTAAGTCTTTTATTTAATAACTAGCTGTTGCCCGCGGCTTCGATCCCGTTAAGAAGTATTATTATTAATTTTGTATATTTTTTGCGGCTTTATTTTAGTTTAGCGTGTGTAAAAACGTCTTCATCATAGTAACTCCAATCTTCAATTTCAGTTCAATCAGTCGAAAATCTAATAAGATTTATACAAACTTTCATCCCCTATTGGAATTGATCAAAATCCTACGTCATAACATCTACCTGCATGCCAAATTTCAGCCCGATCCGTCCAGTGGTTTGGGCTGTGCGTTGATAGATCACTAAGTCAGTCAGTCAGATATATATGATTTTATATATATAGACGTAGACGGTTTGCTAGGTAGATTAATTTTTATATTATATATTAGCTTGCAGCTTCTTATTGACTATAATATAATATATTGATTATAATAATTGCAGAAAATATTTCCTAAATCATAAACAACATGAGAACATTCGATGGAATATTATTTAAAAAATCCCTATTAAAATAGAATTTTTAGTTCTTCTTTATTTTAGTCTTGTCACTCTCATAGTTTGGCCAGTCTCTAATTTTGCTGTAAAGATATCGTCCTGGGCTTTCAGTTGCTATTAACTGTCGATGCCCAACTAACTGGTAATCTTCTGCCAAATGTCCTTTCTTTACCCCACATTCGAGGAGCGCTTTAGTTGCGTCCAATGCTGCTTTCGATGGTTCATCATCTGTGAAAAAACCGTCAATGTAAATAATAATACGCGCATGAAACAAAAGATATGGAGAAAAACATACCGTTAAAATTCCCAATAAAAGTTATACCAATGGATTTGGAGTTGTAACCATACGTGTGTGCCCCAATGTGGAGCCACCCTGAACCTTCATAAACTTTACCATTACCTCCAATTAGAAACCTGTAAAAATGCATTTTGTTTCAAGTTAAATTACGAATATTATTACATATCACGTGATAGCACTCCGTCTGATATGTAATTTATCTTAAGAAAATTAACTCACGAAGGTCCAATATCCCACCACCCAAACTCATCCAAGTGGGTGTTTTGGATGCTCCTAACAATATCTTCACATTGAGCGTCAGTCGTACAAACCGAAGTTACCGTATGCTGTATTATGACTAAACCAACTGGTCGGGATAGGTACTTCACTTGTTTAGGTTTTAAACCGCCCCATTCATGTTTGGAGACTATGTTGCAATCTACAAAAGATGTTCTGTAGTATTTATTTATTCATTTGGATTCATAAAGGAGGACTGCAAGTCATTGTATTATTGCTTCCTGAAAAAAGGTTACCACAACATGCAATTAAAAAAACAAGCGAAATAATATTTGTTAGTCCATAATATTCCATACGCATATTAGTATAGTAATATATATGTTCCCACTACATTTGCTCGTATCTGGATAATAGTGTCGGGGCTTGACATCTTTATAGTAGATCTCGAATTATTCTTATTGCATCTTTAAATATTAAAGTGGTACGAACAAAATGACTCGAGATAGGGGTAAGTGCGTGTTTTCCTTTTTCCTCTAAGCTTTGACTTGACTCAGTCTCGAATTGATTGTGAATATTGAATGACAATATTAACTTAATACAAATAAATAAATTACATTTATTATTATTAAAAATAAAAAACAAAAGACAAGTAGAAAAACTTTAAACGTTAAGAATAACTTTTGAAATATTGTCTTAAAGACTATATTTAAACATAAAATGAAATATTAAACAGTTATTGCGACTATCTAAAAGTAGTAAAATATTACAATAACAATATCCAACTATCTTTTTATATTTAATACAAAGTTTTAACTAAATAACATTAACTATTTAAAGAGTCAAAACTAGCAGATCATTAAAAACTTACCTCCGACGACATAAACAAAAAGAAAACAAACACAAAACAAACGAATCATTGTTTGAATAAAACTTTATAAAAGAAGTCCAGTACAAAAATCACTACTGATCACTTCGAGTCTCTTTTTTATATGAATTAAACGGGTTAGTATTTGATAACCCCCAAAACGTAATCAGCAATACATTTTATATTGAAACAATATACATTACTGCATTTGTTAATTATTATCTTAGTAGTACCATATAAAACATGCAATGAAAATGAATAATTGATAACCAGCTCATGGACAAACTGACCTGTTAGGGGAATCCTCTCTGTATGTCAAACAACTTTATAATTTTCCTTATAGGTATTGAATGTCGGTTATTTACCTTTTTTCTCACATAGTACATAGTACAGAATGTATACATACCAAGACAAGACCAAGATAAACCTAATTAATCAAAATTCAAAAACACAAGAAATTGAAAAAGAGTCCGTAGATATATCGGTTTGAACTATTTATTAAACGCAATTTATAATTATTTTTTTAAATAATAAAGTAAAAATATGTTATAAAAATTACAGTTCCGCCATAGGTATTCCTTATTTAAAACGAAGATTGCTACCAGACGACGATGAACCTGTCTAGCCAATTTCAATATAACAATTTTTGCATAGTGTTGGCATGTTAATAAGTTTGCTTTAAATTAAGATTTGGTGTTGATAAAAACTTTATATTCACATGAAACAATTTAAAAAGAAAAGAAAACAAAAAACAAACAAATTTAAACAATAATGGTCCTAGTATTTATTCGTTGCATAGTAAAAATAACGTAGTATATTTCAAGCCGGCATAGTGGAGTCGACTGTTGCGCGCGCAGATTTGTCTGTGGTAACAGTTGTCTCCACTCATGGACCGCACTCTAGCTTAACAGCAGGCGGAGTGTGGTCATATGCTGGGCTATCAATAAAAAAAGACATACAGACAAACATTCATTTTTATATAGGTATAAAGATTGCCATTATCTCTATAAATATATTAAACTTAAAAATTAAAATTCGAATTAATACGTTGGCATTAACCAATAGTGCTTGCTTAGTAAGGAATGCGAGGGACTCTGGAGAAATACGAGAACTTCTAAAGAAAGGAGTTGACTATTACTCAAACTCCATCGAGCGATCTTCAATGAACTTTTATGAGCGGGCGGAAGAGGTTAACCAGTTTAAAATTGTCAGAGCCGGATTAGAGAAGTAAACAAATATCTGTCGCAGTAATCGCTTCTGTTCTTTTGGATCGCACTCAAGTTTTACGTCGTACTAGATTATTTTGAAAAAAAAAACAAATGAAAAATAGACGTAAGAAAGTGTTCAACTTCCACGAAACTAAATATAATTTATTACAGACTAGGTTCCCCACTATTTTAAATACGAAAAAAATTAAATTACTATAAATATTATTTACTTTTTTATTCATAATTAGACATCGGATTATATGTACTATGAAAAAGCAGAAATATGCAATCAAAAAGCCATTTATACGTCCGATATCGTTAATAAATACGTCGATTTTGTTTATACAGTGGGCTTATCACGAATTTTAGTCTGGCTTTCGAACCGAGTTCGCTTTAATGGAAATTTGAGCAGATTTGGAATTACAATATTTTAGATACTTTTTGTTAATTTTCGAACGTCTCGATCTTTCGTTCATTTGATAGATTGCTGGTGGTTAGTCGTTAGTAAAAATTCATGATCCCGATTGCTAACGGATCCGTTTTACTTGTGACAGCTCGATTCGAAAGCCAGACTAAATTCGTGATAAGCCTACAGAACTACATTTGCAACACACCTAACTACTGAAATAAGAACTGTCAATGAAAAAGTATGAAAATGCATATAATCTGATGTCTATTCATAACATTGGTGTAAAATCAAAATAAAATTAGAGTTGTGTCAGAGAATTCATTTTAAACTAGACAATGACAGGTAAGTAAGGCATAAATCCCCGGGGTGATATAAAAGGTAACGAAGAACGGTGTGCGTCTGCCTCTACAGAACTCATTTCTCCCCTTACATAAAAATAGCAGATCACGTTTCGTACTCAGAAATTATATTTTCAGTATCGTTTAATTAAAAAACGCCTGATAAATTAATATTTCTAAATGTTTAACTTGTTTAAAACATAATAATAAAATGTATTGCAATTATTAAGGCGTAATTGTATTTGCTTAGTGCAGCGGTTCTCAAACTTGGCGAAGGAAAAAGCCTTAATATAATTATAAAAAACTGGTTTATATGTATTTATGAATAATCATATTGCAATGTAATATTATGTAATATTTAGTTGGAATATTTAGATGTAATCTCCCTTTGGTACGTATTTTTTGCAGTATTTTAGCCCTAGGGTTCCGCGGAACACACTTTGAGAATGGCTGGCTTAGTGGAAAATAATTACTTATATCTTATATTTACAACTATTAAGTGATTGATGTAATTACTTTTGAATAAATAGATATCTTAAACTTTAATTCTACAAGAGTGGGCAGCGATAATAAATTTGTATTTTTCAAAATCCACACTAGTGTAGGCGACTATTGTTGCAATTATCACTCTAGCTTAGCATAAACAAATGCAGTCACGTGCCGGACTATAAAAAATAGGTGTAAATATATGCAAATTTCCATACAATAACTCTAAATGTGCATAGAAATGTCATTCTTATCAAATGCACATGCATCTACAATTTGCATAATAATTGTAACCACATTGCGATTAATTGGTTAATTACAAACGCGTAAATATGTTATTGTCTATATATTGATATATACTTAACGTGACCATATATTCCGCTTTCGGCGGGATTGTCCCGCTTTCAGACAGTCATCTTACATATATCTCTCAAGTTAAAGCTATAAAATTAATCGTGATAAGAAACTAGAAATGTTTCTGCATTTAAAGGTTGCTAAGAAAGAACACAGGCTATAATTTAACCCTTTCCTTACGATAACTTGAAGACCCTTGCATTTTTTTTTTGTTTATATAGGTACAAATTCCGTCCCGCTCTGTTACAAGAGAAAACTGGTCACTAGTGTTCAAAGTAACATAGCCCAAGTAACAGAGGCAAATAGGTAACAATGTGTTTCGTATGGGACTAATTTATGATTCTAATTTATTACTGATAGAAGTGCCAGAAATGAACTTCTTAAAGTACCGTTAGACATAATTTTATCATAAAGTTCAATAAGTCATATAATTAATCGTCATAATAAAGATAATATATTTTTAGCTTTCAACATTGTCATATATTTAATTTAAATGAGACTAATTGTTTTATTACAAATGCACTGAGTTATGTATTATAGAGGAGTCATTCTATTTAGTTTTTGTTTCATTTATCTAAATTGTAATCTATATATCGGGTTACTTTTAAAAGAAAATTGGAAGCAATTTGAAAAATAATATATGCGATTAATTTATTATATATAACTATTAAAAAATACTCCTTTGTAATTTTAATCAAAATCAGCGGTCTAAAAATAAAATTAAACCGAAAAGTATTTCTTAAAAATCCCATTAAGTGTAAATTATATTGTAAAAAAGGGTTTTCTTTATTGAAAGTGTCTAAAAAAATTCCAGTTTTTCTTTTGAAAGATAAATGATGTATCTTTTGTGATATCATAGTCTATAGCAGAGTCCAAAACATTGACCCAAAATTATCATATTTTTTTAAATGTACTTTCATGCCATTTTACTAGAACGAGGTGGGTAGAACTCTTAATAAATTAAAATATTATAAATAGAGGTATCTGACAAAGCCAACATAGGTTGTCGGTTAAAATAAACTAATATTATGTTGGTAAAATCCCTCTGCGGTAATCTCAGCACACACTATATGAAAGGCGTTTGGTAGAAGAAATGCTACACGGAAGAATAGCGAGGAAAATACCCGCGTTAAAACGAATCCGTCGTGCATTTAAAAGAGGGTATAGAAACTGGACAGTCGGACAGTGAAAAAATGATTTCTTTATGCCTTTTCACAAAATATTTTTTTACACTTGATGAAATATATCTTATTCTACTAGGAAATCTTGCAAAATACTAACAATGTAGTTTCGATAACTGCTCTTAATGGTTCACTCTGTCCGTTTGGCATCGTTCCAACAATCCAATTTGATCTGTGTCTCGTTATGAAACTTGCTTCTGCGCCTATAACTAGTTCTTAGGGTTGCAGATGACATCCACTTTAGTTTTACGCTGTAACTCTAACGATATATTCTAAGAATATATATATTATATTAAGGATTGTTACAGACTACAATAATATAATCTGTACCTGCGCGCGTTGCTACGCCACCAACTAAAATAAATTTGAAGTAAAGACATTACACAAAAAATTAATTAATTTTGAGTCATTTTATTAATTTTGTTCATTTGACGACAATATTGTCTGTTCAGTGCGAGCTGTCATGAACTGTCACGGCAATATATGAAATTCATTGGAATGACAGTGGCGCCACCTGCCGAAAATTGGTCGTACCAACTCAAAAACCTTCGTGGGCAACAAATTTGCTAAAGATCATCACATGATCAAATGTATAATTTACGATTCTATGAAAGACATACAGACAAACATGTTAATAATAAAAAAATGTTTCTTGCGACTTAAAAATATACATTGTATTACAATAACAGCGTTTATTATTAGAAAATTCATCTCAGAATAACGCTCGTACCTAATTATATCTAATGACAAAGATATTTTAAGACATTAAGAGTTATCTGGTTAACAATTAAGTATATTAAAATAAACGGGCAAAAACTTAAACAATTGACATCTACAATAACAAGTGAAGGTTTTTGTATGCTAATGAATTTGTCACATTTGACTTTTGCGGTCCATTAACCGAACCGGACCGAACAACGCAATTATTTATTGAGAAAACTAATTGCTTTATAAACTGTAAATATTCTGTATATATAATAACTGTATATATTTTATTATATGAGGTCTGAGATGAGTGTTCGAATAAGGGCGTAATTTAACACATTAACGTGCCAATTTCTCTAAAGAAATGTTTAATGAGGTCATAGAAAATGATGTTTACTTTGTAATAATTGGGATAATAATAATAATAAATACTATCAACTCAAAACTTTTAATTTACTACAAAAAAGGTATATTTTGCAATGTTTAATTACACGCATAATAATTGCTCGTCATAAAATACCTACACTTTTCACACTTTTTTCTTAGTGCATAATGAATTTCTGATCAAATTGACCAAAATATTGTGTCGCGTGCCATTGGTTCGCTATCCCTGGAATAAAATAACCATGAAAAATAACTACGGGGTTGTAAGGTAAAGTAACTACTTTTAAAATAATTAATAACATTTAAATAGACTCGCTCACGTGGCAAAAAAACCAGTGATTCTAATAACAATTTTCTTATTGTTATTTTAAACAAAGACCTGAGGTTAACTCCAGGTTTTTGTTCTATGATATTATTACTGCAAAAGCGTCATACATGAAAATATGGAATTTATTGATTGTTTTTACTTTTAGAAAATATTCACAACGTATTGAAGATAAACCGATGCATTCGAATTAGAGATGTGCCGATTATGATTTTGGCCGACTAGCCGACTAGCTAGTCGGTGATTCCCGTGACGCTTCGTTTACAGCTGATTCGCTGCAATTTCAGTCACTACTGACATGTGGACAAATATAAATAACAAAAAAAGTGTTTTGAGTTTTACAGCTCACTAGTTTGACGATAGTTTCAAATATCACGCAGTATTGCAATATATGTCATTAAATGTTATGTTGAGTATGTTGTTTGATAAATGTCATCAATATATTTTCTTTACAAGGAAGTAACACATACATTTTATTGAGAAATAGGCACAAAGTAAGAAGCCGGATAGTCGGCGCTTTTTGCCGATTAGTCGGCGACTAGTGGCCGACTAGTCGGAACATCTCTAATTCGAATCATTTAAAAAGTGATTCCAATTGTCTTTCTGTCGCTTATATATCTATAAAAACTGTATCTTTCGTCGACGGAAAAGAGGTTGCGCCGGCGATGTTAATTAATAGTATCTCTACCAATATTATAAATGTGAATGCGAGCTTATTTGTTACGTTTTCACGCAACAACTACTTAACCGATCATCATGAAACTTTGTACATATATTTTTGGAGATACTAGAAGTAACATAGTTTCTTTTCTTATGATAATCTGTTCTATCTCCATTTTAGGCTAGTTTGTGCTACTTGTATTAAATTTATGTTTTTTGTATTTATGTAATAGCGTTGTATTTTTCTAATAAGAATACATATGTAGTATTTGTGCGAGTGTTTGGAATCTTTGTACATCTTTCATTATTTTACCCATATTCTTCATAATAACCGTTTCACCTCCACCTCAAATACCATACTATATATATATATATATATATATATATATATATGTGTGTGTGTGTGTGTGTTGCAATAAACCACTTCGTATATTATCTAAAGTCGATAATTAATTGTTTCGATAACAAAAATGTAACCGCATATTACGTTCGTATTACAGTTTAAATTGACACAATTTGTAATAAATACATTAGTTTATCGTAAATATTTTCCTTTGAATAATGTCAATTTAATAGGAGACCTATTTAATTTGTTTTATTACCGAATTAATAACTTGTTTTACATAAAGTTAGTATATTATACATTATAATTGTAAGTTAATCGTTTACGTAAATTAATTATAAATTGTAAATGTTACAGGTTTTTTAAATTGTTTTTAATTATTTATTTACCCCACGGTTTAATCCGTGAAATACTGCCAACTGAATTGTATTCCCCGAAAAGTGGTAAAATTAATTAATTATTCGTCTGTTAACACAGAGTTCATATAAAAACAAATCGAATTCTTCTGTACAATTCTATATAAAAAAATATCAAGTCAAACTTATTCAATTCAATTCTCTCTACAGATTTTCAATGTAATTTACTTTTTATATTTTCAATCTGTTTTCATTCTCAAGTTTTGAAGAATATTAGTGAAACTAATCACGTGAAAATTTATTTCAAACCATGATTACATAAACATTAAAATAAGACGCGTTGAAATTTTTGCACGATTACACGGCTTACCACAAACAATTTGGGTTGGTCTAAGCTCTACTACATACGGAAGCCTTTAGGGTAAAACCGGGGAAGATGACACATAAAGATGTCTAAAAAAATCATACTATAGCAATAATTACAAAACGCGATTTTTCTGAAACTATTAGTTTTATAACAGTCTATTTAAAGATATTTAAAATATATTTTTATTTAATGTGCTATCGGTTTATTTTCATTATTTTAATTGATACTTCTGATATATTAAGATAATCAAAATAAACGCGATAAACGTACGGTATAAAATTTTCTTAATTAGATAAAGCACGTTCTCGACGCCACAGTAAATAAATCTAGTATCTAAATATCATTATTGTGATCATAATATCGATGAAACTGTTTAAAATATACGCAATAAGTCGCTTTTTTTAAAAGTTATGTATACGAACATACTTAAATAATTAAATTTTAATACTGATTAGAATTAAACTTCAGTTTTTTTATTATTTCATGTACAGGCTATAATTGACGAGTTTCTCGTGGTATTCTTCTCGTCATATGCCTTTCTGAACGACGAGCAAGTGCACGCCTTTAGTGCCTATGGCTAATAAACGATTTTCATTTCATTAAAAAAAGAAAATTATGAACAACTGTCCCGGACTCACTCTTGATGGATAATATAATCTCAGTTGACCGTAGGGTTTAGATAACGTTCTTGGAAGTAAAGAGTAAACAGAACGAAATAAAAAAAAGGTTTCCGGATTTTCTCCACCAAAGTTGACGGACGGACGTTAAACCGAGTTAGGGATTTTAGGAGGAAAATTTCATGGAAATTGTACTTGAAATATGTCACAGGTCTATCTCTATTTTCCCTTTATAAATTCAATTTTTATCATCTAATTTAATATGTTATTTATTTATCTCAGTTTATCGTTTTAATCGGTGCATATAACGGGTGATTCGATTGATCGTTTGGAGCTGCAAATGCTTTTTTATTGAATCACCCGGTATAGTAACTATGTTGAGATCACATATTATATTTATGGAGAAAGTAAACTGTAAAGGATTCTAAAACTTAACGGCACTTTTGTGCAAGACTTTTTAAAAAGCGCTAAAAACAACAGCTCGGTTTGACGTCAATGGAAGAAACCATTAAACCATAGAAAATATTAATTTAATATTTTCCTTTAATATGTTTTGACAATATCTGTTAATTATTTAACATAAATTATTTGTGTTTTTGTTTAAATAATCATTATTACGTATTGGTTGCTAGCTTAGCTAGCTTGATAGTGTAAGATCTCTATGCAAATTTTCTACCATTTACTGATTGTGTTACACTCAATACATTGTTTTTTTGAAAAGGAATTTAATTATCAGTTTTCAATTAAAATATGACTATTTTATATCGAGATTTGTATAAGATAAATAAATAAATAAACGATATCACATGAGTATCCTGCTATCAAAAGATTATGGTAAAAAAAAAGTGGAAACCAAAATTTTAAAGTTTTTTTACATACTTGTCTTTAAAATGTAATACCGTATTACCGAGAAAAAAGATTTATTTAAATTTAAAAAATAGGGATACATAGATACATTGTTATAAAAATCAGGGATAATTATGTACTTTTGTTAGTTATATTCAATGTAGAAATATTAAAGACAATAACAAAGAAATCCATTCAGCGTTGACAGTTATCAATATGTTATTTGAATCATAGGCACGTGTTTCGTCATAGGTGGAGTCCTGAACTGAGAAAAGTATTTTATATATTTTGTATTCAATTTTCAGTCGAATGAAATATTTATTAACATATTATCGCAGTAAATCCATAAGTCAGTTGGAAACTATAGAAAAAAATATAATTATTTTTTATTAAAAAATATCCTATGTTACTTCTAAAAATATGTGTACAAAGTGTCATGACGATCGGTTAAGTAGTTGTTGCGTGAAAACGTAACAAACAAACTCACATTCACATTTATAATGTAGAGATTACACTTCTTAAATTAAAGTAAAATATACTTGGAAAAAAGGATCACTGTTAAAACTTGATTTACTAGTTTAAATAATTAACTAATCAAAAACGTGTTTCTATAACGTTGTGATTGTTACTCATTTATAATTTATATTGTAAATAAAAGATATCAAATAAAATTAATCAGATTTTTAAGGAGTAGCTTTGACCGTTAGAGTGACATTATCGCGATCTTGGTAGGCTGGTAAAAAAATAATTTATTCAGTTACATAATAAGTTGTTGTAATACAAGTTATTTTTTCTAATGTTCAAATTACTTACATACTTACGTATTTTTTCGTTCATATTTTTTATAATAATTAAATGACGTAAAAATATGTACGTTTTATGACGTTACAAAAATGTATAGCTGTTTTAAGCGAATACATCACCTGCGTAATTATCCTGGGTCTTATTGACATAGTTCGAAATAATATTTTGGTAATTTGCGTTTTGAAATAGCTTCAATACACAATTCTATCATTGAGATATTCTACACATAATTGGTTGTTTCAGGCGTTACTTTGCGGAAATCCATATTAAAGGAAATTGTCTAAAATTATTTTGCTTATAATTCCCGCTACAACATTCAGTAATTTGGCGAAACGCGTCGAGACAAATTACTGAATGTTGTAGCGGGAATTATAAGCAAAATAATTTTGAACAATTTCCTTTAATATTCTACACAAACAAACTATTCACAATAACAACTTTAAATAACTCTTCAGTTAAATTGCAATTTTTGAGATCTTACCACGTTAATAAGATCCGGCGATTTTATATAGTTTTATCTATTATTACTAAAATGACAAGAGCTGTTTGTTGTCATAAATAATAATAATAATAGAAATTCTTTATTGCGCTACAAAAATATGGCACAATGGCGAGCTTAATGCCATATGGCATTCTCTACCAACTAATCATAGTTCAATTATTCACATAATTTTCAATATTGTTTTTTTATACGGCCTTAATTCCAAATTTACTGAAATGAACAACTTCAGAAGGAGCTACAGAAGTATTCAGGCGTAGTCATTGCAATTATTAGTTGTAATACCTCTTTAAGACTTCTATAATGAACGGCATAAGACCTATTATTCAACAGCCTAATAACAAGAGCATTATGCCCTTTTTAAGTTAAATTCTTTCATTTAAAAATCACATATATTTATATTAATTTATAAATGTAAATTTTTATTTTTTTAAATTTATTTACTTTTAGTAATTGAGCTCCAATAGAGCGCTTTTACTCGTTTTTTTTTTGCTGCTGTATACAGGCATTGTCCACTTACATACTAATGTCATTAAAATATATAATAAATCTACTATGATGCAGAAGAACAGCCGCTGTATAGGGGCACCATCATCCCACCGTAATATTATATAATATAACGTAATATTATATCACGAGTTAATAAATTTCATTATTCCTTATCGAATGCTTTAAGTACAAAACCCAACCTAAAAATATTTAATATTGATAAATGGATGCGTTCTACTTCTTATTATCTGTAGACGTCTCGTATCATGTCGACCCCATAAATATCGACAATATTATGTTGTAATTATACAATAGAAAGTGTTTCATATATTGAATTTTTTTGTCAATATACGTGTCAAATTAAGGCCCGTTTTCAGAAATATCACTTGAGCGCAGTTTGATCTGTGATCACCTGATCATTACTCAAATGCATTTTGTTCCATTTTATGTAGTAATGATTATTTACTAATAAATCTTCAAACACGGCAACCATTAGACAGTAATCAAAATAAAATAGTAATATTTTGCATATCATATAGTATATCCAGTTTAAAAATTAATTTGCATTTTTTTTTCCGTTATTTATATATTAATAAGTAACGATTGAAACGATTTCTTATAAATGCGTGTAACAGAACGTAATGACAGCTAGGTGACAGAAGACTGTTGCAATGGATTATTATCATTGGTCAAAAATGACGTCAACAAATTTTCAAGCATGTGATTGGTCTATTTTGTTTCGTAAGACTGAGTGACGTTTTGATCTCTATTCAGATAATCTCTGCTTGATTTTTGATTACGGACCTTAAAGTGCAAATTATTAACACCTATAAACAAATGCGCAATTTAAAAAAATATATTTACGCTCACTTCCAATAATTCACACCAAAGAACTAGTTTCCTCGCAATCGCAATTTACAAGTCTTATTGTTGACGTTAATATTGTACTATACGTAATGTAAAAAATATATAATAATTGTTTATATAATAGAAATAATAAAAACCAATTTTTTCCTCGATATCGTGATTGATTGACTAATTCGATTTATTTTGATTTTAAATTTCAATTTTGTTATTAAATGAGTATCTATACAGTTATTAGAATATTTTTTAAAAGTAAAATAATTACAGTAGGTTTGGTTTTTTGTCATCATAACTTCAAACATGTTCAATCGAAAAATAAGTCATTAATCTCCTGGTAGGTTATTAAATTAGGTGAAGTAACTGTTCACTATATAGCTTTTTGAAAGACATTGAATCACTAAAGACCCATCACCGCAGAGGGACATTAAACTTTCATATTTTATAATGCAGAAAACAAAATTGTTTGTTTTTTTTTATTTTATTTGTGTAGTGTAAAATGCTGGTTAACCAGCATAAGTATCCAGGAATGGAAAAGTACTTACGATTGGCTCGGCTGTCCTTCTTTTCCTCTGTCGTCTCAGGAGCGAGTTAAGATGCTGGTCTATGATTATTCCTTCCTTGATTATGGCGACGAAACCCAGATTACAATTATAATGCACATTTTAATGTCGACGGGGTTTAGAGCGCGTGCGTTCATGTAGTTCTTACTAGTTACACCAGCATTGGCGAGAGGGCGCTGCCAGTAACATAGATAAAAATAGGGGAAAAATTATATCTATGATTCTGGGGGGCTACTCAGGCATATCCGAAGTTTCGTGATACGCCCGTTCACCCCTGTGCTTACGTGAATTTTTAAGCCCGTAAAAAGTCCTATCAAATGTTCGTAAAATAAGCATTAAGTGACTTATCCGTCGTGATAATTCTGTGAAATCCGTAATTACGTAAATAAATACGAATCCGTAAGTGTTCCTGAGTAGGAAACGTCCGTATTTTCGTACGAAGTTCATGCGCCTGAGTAACCCCCCTGGTACAGAACATTATCCTTATAATATAATTCATTATACTTTATATCATCATAATTATAACATTACAATAATAGTAAATGTTTGACATCATAAACAGAGTATGAATAAAAAATGAAGAACATAAAATCTATCGAATAAAATTTTTGCAACACTTGCAACTAAGTATGCGGCGCGTTTGCATCTTATCATGCGGTGAGAGCGTGCGTTATTGACCTAGACATTGAGGGAGGCGTGTCATTGTGCGATCAACACCGCAAATATTTTATGTTACACACGAATGTACGTAATATTAATAACTCTTAAAGGCACGGAAAGGTTCCAAATTGAAAACTGTATATGTTTAATATTGCAAAACATTAAAGACGCAATGGCTTAATGACGTTTCATATACCGTGGGCTTATCACGAATTTTAGTCTGGCTTTCGAACCGAGTTCGCTTCAAGCGATTTGTATGGAAATTTGAGCAACGCCAATTTTCGAACGTATCGATACTTTTTGTTAATTTTCGAACGTCTCGATCTTTCGTTCATTTGATAGATTGCTGGTGCTCGTTAGTCGTTAGTAAAAATTCATGATCCCGATCGCTAACGGAACCGTTTTACTTGTGACAACTCGGTTCGAAAGCCAGGCTAAAATTCGTGATAAGCCCACTTGTTCTCAAAGAAGATACCTAGTGCTATAGATATCAGAATATGAGCTACTTAAATTCATTCCAGACCTAAACCAAATAATGTATAAATAATGATTTTTATTTATATATTCCTGTATTTAAATGGAGACAGGTAGATGATAAGTGGTGAGTAATAAAATAAATGAAAAGATGTATGATTTTAAAACTTATCCGGTTTTCTTGGAATATACTCGATAATGTTTGTTTGTAATAAATGATTGACAAGGTTAGTTACTTAAACTTTGTTAAGGTCTTTATATAAATTATAATAAATATATGTGAAACATAAACAAGGATACGTTTAGACGAATTCCAATTGATTTAATCAGTTATAATGTTAAATGATTATTGCGAATTTAAATTTTACATTTCTGTGTAGAAATTTGAATTACATAGAAAAAAAGTACACACAACACACTGCAAGAATGTAGTCTACATATTATATTATACCTATATATATATATATACAATGGAGTGAGGCTATACAGGTTATATATAAATAAATTTCAGGTTAACTGAAAACTAACTGAAGTTTTGTTACCATGAAAATTTCAATAAGTTTCTACTGTTAAGTCATCCGTGAAAACCATCATTATACTCTTTAAAAGTGTAACATTTATAATTTAAAGTTTTTAAAATTGATTTTCACTTGTTTGTGTTTAAAAAAACTATTAAATATTTATAATATTAGTGTTACATAAACAAGTTTTAAATTATCGACAAAAATCAAATATTAAGTAAACAACAGCTCTAGATAAAGTATAATGCAATAGTTTATAATTATGGAGGTCATTTTATCGATATTTAAATCTATTTCAAAATTATCGATAAGTTTTATCGATAATTTTATTGTAAGAATTGAATTTAAACGTAACATGTAATTCCAATGGAAAATTTCTACATTTTTTCTTATTAAGGATGCGTTGTCAGCGTTTTATAATAACAATATAAAACCATAGTAATAAACCGGGTTTTATTTAGTTTAACATAAATACTTCTCATTTATAGGTATATTTATCTCTGTCTAACAATACGTGCTTTTATTTTTTGTCTCTCTCATCGTAGATTGTATATACAATCGCAATTTTACAGCATAGCGATTTAAAGTTGTTATTGTGCATAGTTTGTTTGTGTACATTCTTCGTTGTTGTATTGAGTATTGAAGAAACCATTGACATATTTTCATGAAATGAATAAAACACGTAAATTGTGAAAATATCAGTTGTATTAAATGTTAATAGGATCGGATACTTGTATAGCTATAGCCTAAATTATATTGTTTTTATTACGAATAAAATGTCATCTATATATATAAAAATAAGTGGCAATTTTCGTTGTAATTTTATAACTCAAGAACGGGCTCACCTATCCAAACCAAATGTTTAGGCTTTGTTCGGACTATTTAGTAGATGGTTTATGTGAAGTTTGCACAAAATCGGTAGAGCGGTTCTTCATTTATCATATTTTTTGTAACAAATTAATTCAATAAATGGCGGATTGTGCTGTCAAATTAAAACTATTTTCATTGTTTACAGTAATTTAAACTTTTTATGTCATTCATGCTGTTTGATGCATGAATTTGATGTTCCAATTTTTTTTTTTTATATTTCACTTTATAGGTAGCGAAGCACGTACCGGACCGCTAGTAGTATATAAAAGTATATGCCGTTCAATATTTCTTTAAAACTGAATGTAAAATATAACAATGGTAAACTATATTCTATTATACGTTTTCGTAAAAATTATTTAAAATACGTGTGTTATCGCTTCAAAACTCCGATAGAAGTTTTGATTATCGAAAACAATTGAAAAAAAAAACAACGTAAAGAATAGGTGGTTACTTTAGTTAGACTATTCGCGAAATTGATTTGAATAAATTTATAAAAAAAATTTGGTGTTTTTTTTTTTAATTTTAATCTTCGCGACGACTGAAAGACCTAGAATTCTTTTTACAGTGAGATTTTTTTTAATATCGCAAAACATGTTTTTCAAATAATTAACAAAATAATTGCAATGCTCAGGCAAATAATTAAGTATGAAACGATTTCTTAGAACTCTTTATTCATAATAGTGGGTTATAAATGTATAAGTGTTATTACAGCCATTGACATATATATAATAGAGCAGCCATTCTCAAAGTGTGTTCCGCGAACCCTAGGGCTAAAATACTGCAAAAAATACCTACCAAAGGATTATGAGGTTACATCTAAATATTCCAACTAAATTGCAATATGATTATTCATAAATACGTATAAATCAGTTTTTTATAATTATATTAAGGCTTTTTCGTTCGCCAAAAAAGTTTGGGAACCGCTGTAATAGAGAAACAAACAACGCCATTTGAATGCAACATTCTTTTGTTACGGATATCAAACTAACAATTGCAATAAATAAATTCCGAATACATTAACGGCTAACTACAACAATTAACTGATTAACACAATCACAATACCATATACAAACCGCAATGTACTAATACGCGTTTATGTAATTACTTCTGTTTAATACCAAATTATGCTTAATGGAGCTATTCTATTTATTAATATATGTGCAGGTTTGTCAAAAGCAAAATTCATTAAATCCATCTTTATAATTATTTTTGTTATAAAGACAGACTCATTTTACACGTTCTTAGATTTTTTCTCTATTCGTCAAACTCTGTAGAGTAATGATTAACGAACCGATCTGTTAAACAGACGTCCCTGGTTCGGTTCCCGGCCGAAACAAATATTGAAATGTAATGAAATGAAAATCAAAGGAAATTATCTAAAATTATTTTGCTTATAATTCCCGCTACAACATTCAGCAATTTGTCTCGACGCGTTTCGCCACTTCACGTGGCATCATCAGGATACGTGAAGTGGCGAAACGCGTCGAGACAAATTGCTGAATGTTGTAGCGGGAATTATAAGCAAAATAATTTTAAATAATTTCCTTTAATATGGATTTCCGCAAAGTAACGCCTGAAACAACTAATTATATGAAATGAAAATCGTTTATTAGCATAGGCACTAAAGGCGTGCGCTTGCTCATCGTCAGACTCTACCATGGCTTCGGAAATGCGTATGACGAGAAGAAGACCACAAGAAACTCGTCAATCATAGCCTGTACATAAAATAATGAACAAAAAAAAGTAAATAACAATTCATAAATCAGGTTGCACAGTGATTACAATAATAAATGTTATATTAATAACAAAATCAATTATTGTACTACACTTATGACAAACAAATGAATTACTTTGCATACTACAATAATAAAAATAACAATTCTAACATGAAAAATTAAGTACATAAAAAACAATTGCCCATCTAAATAATTAAATACGATTTACTCGTGTTCTTGTAGAACTACAATGAGAATAATGTAAAGGTTTAGGGTCAACACACCCCGGTGCTTAATCTTACAGCCTTTAGGTGTACGCACGTCTACAGGGTGCTTCGTGTATTTTACAATGTAGTCCCAAATTAATTTTAAAATACACGTAATTAAGCGAATAATAACATAAGCATATGTAATAAATACAATGTCCTCATTCCAGACTAGGATATCTTGTACTGTGAGCAGAGGCGGCTCGTCCTAAAGAGCGCTGGTGCAGTGCACTCCCACGAAAATTACAGAAGTAATCTATATTTCTTCATAATACATACTATCCTTAAAATACATTAATTCTATTCTACTATGCCTATAAAATAGTATATTATATTACATATATCTACACCGCTGTAATATAAGTTCTGTAATTTTCGTGGGAGTGCACTGCACCAGCGCTCTTTAGGACGAGCCGCCTCTGACTGTGAGCATATACAACATATGTATAAATTTAAAATATTACGAATAAATATTTGTTTCCAGTTGAGCTTACTAATGTATCAAATACGCTGTTTCAAATAGATATTCATTTTTTTAAATTAAAATCCCGACATATGACCGAGTTTCAACTAATTAGCTTAGTCTACCAAGAAGTCAATATTGTGGTTTACAACGGAAGTAATAATTGCTCTAAAACGGTAAATCCATGTAATCCATTGACGATGACCATTATCGCTAAAGAACCGGGATTTCCTTTACAATAGCAATGAACGTCATAAAGTTAATAAAACATAAACAATCACACCTTCACTGAAACACCATAACCTTTTATGACGTCAATCTAGCAAACTCAAAACATCGGTGTCGCGACCCGAGCGCCGCGTGCGCATCTCACTTCATATAAATTATAGAACCGCAGAACGATTCGTATCAGACGCAAACGTGCGCTCGCAGAGTGAGGACGTGTGTTTAATATAGAATACAAATTAAAGTGATAAGTGATAATGTTTACAAATCCGTTCGAAAGGAAACATTCTGCTTTGAGGCAGGTCCTTGACCGCTTCATGGATGAAGCCAGGTCGTCGTTTAGGAAGAAGAAGTCTCTTTCTAAAAGCGGAAGTAGTGGGAGTACTTCCTCTATGAGCTCAACTTCATCTGCGGGATCATTTGATATTTTCAAAATTAGAATTAATGAGAAGAGATGAACAGTTTTCTATCCAATTGGACTTATGGTTAATAATTTTGGATTGCGACGCTCTGCATATAGGTTAGTATTTATATAATTTCTTTAAAAATAATTAATTAATAATAACGTCATTTTAAATGTGGATATTAAAGTTAAATAGATTAATAAAACATTTGAAAGTTCATTAAAATTGTTAAGACAATTTTTTAATAATGAATTATGTCTTGTCCACAGAATGAGTGAACAAAAACTCGTTGAACCAGTCCGCTTGACGTCAAACGAAGTTTCGGAAATCCCGCCACGCCTGCAATGAAGATGCAATTTTGTTTTCAAATTATTATTTTTTGTATTTAATAAAAAAAATTAAGTTAGAAAAAATGTGTTTTATTCTCTTATACATAATTTGATAAGCTTGTATGTGTTTATAATATACTAGCTTTTCCCGCGGCTTCGCTCGCATTTAAATCATTAAATAAGTATCAGAGATCATACTAACTATAGTCAATTGGAAACTATTATCGCTGTTATTTCGCAATATATTATATATTTGAGTCCGTGCAAAATAAAAATGCACTTTTTGCTTTCCAGTTTTTATTAGGTCTGCTTAACATTAACAGTGGTATTTTCTATAAAACTTAATATAATTTATAAAAATCAAAAGGAATTTGCGATCGCCAACAACTATAGTAAAAAATAAAAAGTATCCTATGTTACTTCTAATACCTCCGAAAGTTTCATGATGATCGACTAAGTTTCATGATGATTGTTGCGTGAAAACATAACAAACAAACTCACATTCACATTTATAATGTTAGTAGGGATACTTATGTTAGAAGGAAATAACCAATATATATTTTGTTTATTCATACAATCATATCTCATTTATAATATGTAAAACTGGTAGTTTTTATAGCTTTAATTTTACACAACACGTCACTTTCAAGTGCAATTCCTTAAAGCGACCCCTTGGGCATTAGTAGACAGTTACAATATTTTTCAATGTTAATCTCCGCCTATATTACACTGTAATTTGACATACCACCCGGATTAATATGTTCATAAAAAATGCATGACGTCTTAATGAGTAAATTCTTCAACATCAATTTTCGGCTGGTAAAAAAAATTACATGTCAGAAAGGTTATGTATCTACATTCATGAGACAAAATTGTATTCCAGTTGAGAACACTAGCCTTTTTGAAATGTGGGAGATTCCCGTGCCCCACCCTCTAAAAACTGGATTCAATTATTGTTAGTAAGCAAGGCTTTTAATTAAAAACACTGTGTATAATTCCGTTATTGTATCTTAAAGGAAAAGTGATCACATTAAACAATTTAAACGTACGTATGTATGTATGTATTTGTTCAAAAGTATGTAATTACATTTATCCTTGACCGTTATTACGTTTAAAAATAAATACACACAATGTCATGGAATCCAATTTAGGTTACTGTAGCTTTTGGGAGCGATGAAACGATCGTGTGTATGTTAAACATCTACTGGTTTTATTTTACTCTTTTTACTACCTTCATTTATAGGTACAACAGTTACATATAAAAAATGACAACACCCAAAAACGAAACAATACTAGTTTTATAATTTAAAATTTAAAAAAATCAATATTAAAAATTACAAGTTGATGACCACATGACGAACGAGGTAATTAACGAATTCAAGTAATATAAATATTTATTTATTAATTACTTTTAAAAAAATCTTAACTTAAAACTTGAATCAATTAAAATAGTTAATAATCCAGTTATTGAATAAAAACCAATATCGGTAAACAATTGTAGGTACAACATTGCAAAATTTTTAATTAGTTAACGATTTTGGGATTCATTAATTTCTTATTAAATACGTGCTCTGTTTTTATCATTGACGTAAGTCGTCATTTGTTTAATTGCTAGAATATTCTATTCATTAATTTACCATTAATGTTTTAGATAGGATAAACCGCATATTCTAGTGCGTATACCTACTATAATATTATATATATGACTAATCAAATTGGCCCCACACTTGGTTTCACAGGACAGGCCTGGTCTAGTGGTAATACAAAAATATACAGGGTTTCCGGCAAAGAATTTCTCATATATAGTTTTAGATTTCTCTCATATAGTTTTTTAGAAAGACTTATGTGAAATAATATTGTAGATTAAAGTGGATTAAAAATATAATTATCACAACGCATTGTGGCAATAAAAAGATCAGAAGAAACAAGAAAGATTACACTGACAGAATAAACGTCAAAACCTCAAATCTTCTTAAATAAGTATTTTCGGCTTGTAGAATCGACCGCCACAGTTTTCTTTTAAAATGTGGGAGGTTCCCGTGCCCCAACCTGCATTAGAACCTATCGCATACAGCTGAACCAACTGAGTATGATTTAGTTATATGTTTTATTTCTTCTACACTCCAGCCTACGCTATGCCGACTCTGATGAGATAGACATGTCATGGTGTCACTCCTAAAAGTATTGAGAAAACTTAATAAAATACCAACCAGAATTTAATATTATTAGCTATTTCCGGTTTGTTTATACCGTATTCCGGTTTAGTCGTGTGAATAATTAATCGTTAATGAACTTTATTTCAAGGTCTTACAAGTCATAATACCGAAAGTATTCGAGACATCAAAGGAAGCAGGTTAGGTACGAAAATCTGGGATTGTCACTCACATTATAACGTTCTTAAACAAGATTTTTACTCAGTAATGATAATTGCATATATTATATTAATCATCGGGTCCTAGTAACATTTTCAGAACTAACATTTTGGCAATTGAAATGGGTTCAAAATATCTCCATCTCATGAAAACAAAAAGAAAATCAATGGTTTACAAAATACTCAACACAACAACGAATAAGCTACACAAACAAAATATGCACAATAACAACTTTAAATAAGTTTGTTGTTTTTTTAATAGTCCCCGATCAGAAAAAGTTAAATTAGGAAGTTGTAATTTGCAATTCGTTTTTATTGAGTTTAATTCGATGCATAACTTATCGAGTTATTTAAAAAAAAATTGTCGAAAATGACCATTTTTTGTTTTTATAATAACTTTATTAATTTTTTGTTTCTTTATTTGAAATTCACCAATTAAAGTAGGTATTTACTAGCCAAATAAGCCCGTTTTTGTAAAATTAAAAAGTATTATTTTTTTACCAAGATACATCGATTTTTCGAAAAAAAAAGTATCTTCGGAAAATGGCCACTCTTGCCCTAGGGAAGGTCATAGAAAATCGTCCGGGTACGCATTTTTCATGCTAATAAAAAGGTAATCGATTTTTTTAATTTTTAAGTCCCAAAAATGACTTTGAAAAATTCTTTTCTTTACAATGACGTGTTTGGGCCATATTTTCTTTTTTTTTTTTAATCTCGGCTGTGGCTTCAATAGGTTACTCGCATTTTTTCACGAATTTATTTGATTGATTTAGCTGCAGATAATAATGTTATTCTGAACGGGATACTTTTAATATGATATTGAGATATTAATCAAGTATTTTTTTTATACAATGATGTGTTTTATTTATATGTACTTATTATTGATATTATGTTTTCTATTTGTCATAAAGCCTTCTCGACGAACAAATAAAAGTATTTAATCAAAAATATATAATATTAATGTAATATGTATAATATTCCAAAGAAAACCGATGAGAGACACGAAAGAAAGGCGCGCAGTATGGTCCGCGCGCCTATGCGAAGCGGCGCGCTATGTTAATTAATTTTTTTTCGATAGTAATAATAATTTGTCCATCGATTAAAAATCTGTTTTTGAAAGAAAATTTAACGTAGAATACGATGGTAATACTTACAACTCGATACGGGGCAATTGGTAAAAATTAATTTAAAAACTTCAATCGTTAATAATAATCTTAAATTGTTAAGAAAATTTTTTCAAAAATATTTTATTCTTAAAGCTTGTTCTTTTACCTTTAAAATGATGTAAAAAACCCGACTGTATCATAAATAGAACCAGAGTTGTGAATTTTTGAAAATTACTCCTCAAGCCCAAAATCATCAAAATCGCGAATTTTCAATCCTGGCTAGCGTCTAAAATATTGTGAAAAGTAAAAAAATAAAAAATACGGGTCTCTTTTTTTTCAATACAGAACCTGTAAAAAAAGTTTCAGCCAAATCAAAAATGTGTCGGTCAATTTTTGCCAAAATCTGTTCGGTTTGTAAAAGAATGCCCCATATACATGTTTTTTTTTATTATTGAAAGCCCAGCATATGACCACACTCCGCCTGATGTGTTAAGCTAGAGTGCAGTCCATGAGCATAGACAACTGTTACCGCAACAGTCGACTCCACTATGCCGGCTTGAGGAGACGAATGTGCTCTGTCCAAATTAACAGTACACACTCCTCTCGTTATCCCTACTTCCAAGCTGATCCCGAAATGCGACTAGGTCACTTCACGGGTGTTCAGCTTGAAAGCGGTGGTACTTCCCTGGGACGGCATACTGGGCTAATGCCATCATCAGTCTGCCTACCACTCTTAAAACCACCACTGTTAATAGGACCCAGCGTTATATACTTTATATTAAACCAATAGGGCTTTGTATTTCAATAGTTTTTCTTAACGTATCCGATACAATATCGATACTTGAACAAAACCTTATAATAATAGTAGTAAATGTTTTACTTATTTTTATTTCCGGTGGTGTTGGAATTATGTAGAGCGACCATGGACGGGTTTGCGGATGTGAATTTTCAACCGAGATAATCTCTCCAATAATACGTCGAATTTATAGATTGTAGCTTTGTGGAGCCACTTTTGAAACTCGTATTTATTCGTACGACTTCACACTATACTATAATATATATAATTTAATTTTGACAACTACCAATAAATAACTTCAAATAAGACGAGACTTTCCAATAGTGAAATCAGCTTTCAAATAGAATTGTAGGTTTTTCCAAGTTACCTATCCCAAACTTTCCTTTGTATAGTCCAGTAATATACGTATATAACTTTTTCCTTACATGAATCTCTTTTATAAGTTTTTAACTTTGAAGACGTCTTAAGGTTAAGTCTCAAGATCATTTATTTTCTATCTGAAATAATTTAAAGTTTACCATTGAACACTAGAAATATTAGAAAATATTGAATAGGTGGCGTTATATCTGGTTCTGGAAGTTTTGTATAATATGAACTATTCACACAGATGTATCTATTCTACTTAATAAAAACGTTACATTATTCTTAAAATAAATTTTATAAACAAACTAAAAAAATTGCTTAAAAATAGGATGTTCCGAAACGCTTATTTAAGTCAAAACGTCAAGCTTAAATTTTCGGATTAATATTTCAAATAAACATTTTTGTCAATGTCATATATCAATTTTTTATATAGAGAAAAATTAATGAAAACCAAAAGAAATGGTTTGAATTAAGAGTTTTTTGTTCCATTCAAATTCAGATCAACAAGATCAAGGTCCAAATGACATTTAGCTTGCGTAATGGTTTGTTGACAATATTGTTAATGAATTTAAATAAGGCATAATTGAAACCCAAATTAACTGTATTGATTTAGCCAATTGAATTCGTAGCATAGTAATTATTTATTCGCACATGAACATTTCCTTACGTAGAAGCCAAAATATTACGTAGAATAGCCATTCTCAAAGTGTGTTCCCCGGAACCTTAGGGCTAAAATATTGCAAAAAATACCTACCAAAGGGAGATTATAAGGTTACATCTAAATATTCCAACTAAATATTACGTAATATTACATTGCAATATGATTATTCATAAATACATATAAATCAGTTTTTTATAATTATATTAAGGCCTTTTCCTTCGCCAAAAAAGTTTGAAAACCGCTGATGTAGAATTTAGCAGTATTTTGGGATTACAATTTACTTACGATGAATAATAATCCATTGCAACTGTTTACAGTCACCTAGCTGTCATTACGCTCAGCTTCAGAAAGAAAAAAATGCAAACTAATATTTAAACTAGATATTTGATACTAAATATGCAACATATTACTATTTTATTTTGATCACTGTCTAAAGATTGCCGTGTTTAATGATTTAAATAATGTTTACTGGATAAAATATAATAAAATGCATTTAGGTAATGATCAGGCGATCACAGATCAAAGTACGTTCAAGCGTTATTTGTCAATAGGGGCCTAATAGTCCACTCACGTTATTAAAGAAGTCATGCGGGGAGATAGAGCCCGCATTCGGGGAACTTAGTGTATATACTATTATTTATATGCTGCGTCGTTGACACATCATAGTAAAAGTCACAAATCAATCGTCTAATGCGATATGTCTTTTTAGGCGCATCCAATCGTATACAATTTGTCGATGCATTCACGAGTTTATTGTGATCTTCTTCTCGCCATACGCCTTTCCGAAGCCATTATAGAGTCTGACGATGAGCAAGCGCACGTCTTTAGTGTCTATGCTAAAAAACTATTTTCATTTCATTTCAACATAATCTTAAAAGCAATAATTCATAATAATTGTACAGTTAAACGAGCTTACCTGTAAGTGATGTTCGATTGAAATTATGTCCTTATTGTCTCCCTAGGGTTTCAATTACCTGATTTTCCCCAAGTTCTTTAGAAAATAAATGAAGAGCGGGACGCGTGCATGACAGAAGTTGAGGTTAAGTTCAGAAATTTATTACTTTAAAATTATGTGACGTCAGTGAGTGTAAAAACGAAACTAGATAGTATTCTTTCATCGTCGAGGAAGAGACAACCTGGATGTTAGTAGCGAATCATATATCAATGTCAATTATTATATAATAATGGTGATACTAAAAAAAATAATTAAATTAAATTAAAATTTTCGCGGGAACTTCCTCACCTAATAAAGTTTGAATGTTTTTAAGGTTAGAATGAATCAAGCAATAATACTTCTAGCTTTAGTAGCTTAATTTTAAAGTGCTTGAAATCGGGAAGTTAATTTTTTAGTTGATATACTTGAAGCATACCTTCTATTAGTATTGCTTTAACACCAAAGAAACTCCTAACTGACTTAAGTTTACATTTGAAAGGTAAGAGCTTTATTTCCACAAACGTTGTATGACAAAAAGTCTTAGAGGAATATATAGTAACATTTTTCAATTTTAATTTTATAATCACATTTATTGTTGACCATAGTAACTACTCATAGTAGCTAATACCAGTGTTATGGTAGCAGTCACTTTCGCTATGCCGGCTTGCTTTGTAGTTCCTCTGTAATTTCAGGCAGAGTAAACGTAAAGTTGCGTCTTTCTGTTTTTAAAACTCAAAAAGCAGGAAGGATTAAAAATATCAAATAATATTTTGTTAACGACAGAATTCGTGTATAAACAAAAATAGTTTCTAATCAACATTGAAATATTTTTGGAAGATATTTTAGGCTTGTCAGCATGAGCAAAATAAAATGTATAATACGACAAAAATAGTTTTGTTATAATTACGATTGTCATTTCAAGGTATTGGGTTAGGCAGAACCTTTGAATTCATCTCCAAAATATTTATTTACTATATATGTTTTTTTCCGATAGTATTCATTCAGGGACGATTTTTTATGACGAAAAAATAATCATCTTATTGAGAAACTCTATATTGAATAAATTTTTATCAAATTTTTCTTCTACTTATTATTGACAGTAACTGTAAATATAGAATATAATTGGTTGTTTCAGGCGTTACTTTGCGGAAATCCATATTAAAGGAAATTATTTAAAATTATTTTGCTTGTAATTCCCGCTACATTAGGTCGATGAAGAAAAATAACCTCCACCAACATTCAATAACTTGTCTCGACGCGTTTCGCCACTTCACGTGGCATCATCAGGATATGTGTGGTCGCTAACGTGTAATTATAGAAAACTAAACGTCCACACACGCGGCCAAGGGCGTGAAGGGAGTCTTAAATTGAAAGAGAATCTGTGTTTTGCCAAAACGTGTTAGTAACAAGATCTGTAAATGAGAAGTTGGAAGGTGCTTCATAAACACTAAAGTAATCTTCTTTCAAATAAATCTTGCAACTGTATCTGATGATTAAATTCAGAAATAAAGCCAAGAAGTTTTAAAAGAAATACAATGTTTTTATTAAATTCTTTGTTTACCTAAAGTTTTTTTTTTATTGAAATGAAATTAAAATCGTTTATTAGCATAGGCACTAAAGACGTGCGCTTGTTAATCGTCAGATTCTATAATGGCTTCGGAAAGGCGTATGATGAGAAGAAACTCGCCAATCATAACCTGTACATAAAATAATTGACAAAAAAAAACTGAATTTTAATTCAGAAAAAAAGTAAATAACAATTCATGTCACATAATTCGAAATAAAACATAATTCACAAGAATTAAAATTAGATCTGGGGGGCTACTCAGGCGCACTTCGGACGAAAATACGGACGTTTCCTACTCAGGAACACTTACGTAATCATTCACGAAATTACAGCGACGTCACGACGGATAGGCCACACATGCTTATTTTACGGACAATTGACAGGAATTTTGACGGGCTTATATGTCAAAATTCACGTAAGCTACAGAGGTGACGGCCGTATCACGAAACTTCGGATATGCCTGAGTAGCCCCCCAGATCCACGGTGCAACCACACAGGTATCAGCCCACAATAATATGAAAAACCATGCCGGTCAATAGCAAAGAGAGATTAATTTCACAATACCAACAATGCAATAGAATTTCAATACACTTCCTAGATATCATTGCGTGATAATACTAATTGAACACGGAAATTAGAAATATTATGCGTATTAAAGATAAGAGGTGGACTAACCCATTGATGTGTATGTCGTAGTTATGGAAATAAAAGTCCTTCTTGAGTGTGGTCATTTATCGAGCTTGTTAACGACTGCCAGACAACGGGGTAGTCACGTACCATTATACAATTCATATAAGAGGTTTACATAACTACCCTGCAATCATAACTTACATATATATCACCGATAACTGATATTATGTTAAGTCCAAAAGGATGTATCAAGATAACGTATAAGTAAACGTTACCTATCTACAGAGTAGACGCCTTCTGTCCTGAATAGTATCCAGTATCACGTCTACCCATTGTTATTAACAGTAGCTGTTCTAGCTCTTATCTTTGGCTCGACCAATCTATTTCGTATTAGATTGGTTTAACACTAGAACTACTAACCGGTCAATATGACCGGTTTCAAAAATTCTTCACAAGACTTTTATATACAACCCTACTCGTTATTTTTTGTAAACGATTCTATTATTTACAATCCTACAATCAATTTATTGAATTATATTTAATACTTTGCACGCACAAGTCATCCGGTCATTTTGACCGGTTGGTAAAAATAGGTCATATTGACCGGCTCGTAGTTCTAGTGTTAAATTACTTAGGGTTATAAGATACATTGATAGTTTTAACGAATTTTTAATGAACAAGTCCTACTATTCAATAGGTGATTTATGAGTGACATTTTGTAGGTTTAAATTTAATTTGACATTATTTAGCATTTAAGGTTGACATAGTAAATTTTAATTGTATTGAATTATTTGCATGCCATATACATTATGTAAAATATGTGATACTACTAACATTACTTTAAGACCTATGTTACTAACCATATTTATGGAAAATAAATGAATTTGAATTCGAACATTATATTTAGTTCCTTTAACACTAGGTTTACGGACGTTTTCTATATAGGTATATACTTCTACTAAAACGCGTCATTTTGACGCATATCCTAGAGATCTGTATACCACATAGACAAGTTCAGTAATTCAACACTTTTTTTCTTTAAGAAAATAGACTTCAATATATATTTCCCTTCGATCAATGAATAAAAGTCATACAAGGAGATAAAATAAAAATTTAAACAGTTTTTGGTAATTCTCTGATAAAAGTCAAAATGCGTCAAATTGACGCGTCCCGTAAACCTAGTGTTAAATGGTTTCATTGCACGTTTTACTGTGTTACTATGGAGTGTTTAATCGTCATCAAATGGACTACTATATACATCGTAAAGATTAATAATCATAATAGTGGTTATAAGAATTAGCATTCAATAGAAAATCAATGGAATTATTTCATATGAATCAACTAAATGTTTTTAATGTTTTACATAATTAGGTAATTAATAGACAATCCTCATTGTGACACGTTTTTTATTGTAATACATAAACACTTGGTCCAGGGCAGTGTTTCCCAACATGGGGCCCCCGAGGAGGGCAATTCGAAAATGGACTCGACACGAATTTAACCCTCTCGCTTCGGGCCATTTAAATGCAATGCTAGATTTCGGTGCAAAATTTAACGAAAAAAGCAAATTCTTAAATAATTGCGGTAATTAATTATTAGGTATAATTTCGCTTGACGAGACCAAAATATCAACTGAGTGTTTGGTTACATAGGGGAGGGTATAAGAATTTGAGAAAGGCTAAGGTGGGGCATGTCACAAGAAAGGTTGGGAAACACTGGCCTAAGGCTTTTCTTATTGTCATTACTATTATGAATGGGTACTATAGGCAAACGGTTAGCTGGACCACTTTAAAGGAAAAGATTTCACTGTACATACTACTAGTCTTACTCAATCGGCTGTCACTTCAAGAATAATGTATGAAATGTCATGAAATTTGACATTAGTGCTTAGACTATGACTAATTTTACGATTATAGCGACATCTATATGAGAGGTCTGGAACTTTTCAGCCCATTATTTATTAAAGTGATTGTAATGCCTTGAGTGTTGAGCTAGATTACGATCCATGAGTAGATACAAATGTGTGTAGATAGCTTCCACTATGCTGGCTTGGTAAAGTGTGTGTGTGTGTGTGTGTGTGTGTGTGTGTGTGTGTGTGTGTGTGTGTGTGTGTGTGTGTATCTTAAAAATTACTTATAAAGTGGTTATAGTTTTAGGTTAGATTTTTGACCTTTGAACTTTTGCAGTCAAATTCAAACTTCTACTTAAAATAAGGAAAATGTATTGTTAAGTAAGCCGACGAACTGTCTCTATAGAATACTGTAAAATAATATTCAACACATTTCTGTGTATAAAAATATTGTTTTGTGAACGCAAACCTAAACCAAACGCAAACGCGTTGTGAATGCAATTCGTACGGTTTTTTAAATATTGTAAAAACACTTTGTCTTTTGTTTTTTTTTTTATATTTTAGTACAATTTTAATTTAATTCTTGTATATAATAAAATTACCTCTACATCCTTAAAAGAATAAGTTTATTTAATTTTAATATATTTTGATATTTTCATTGACAGTGTATGAATTGACATTGCTAAATCTGTGAGCCAAAATTTGTTATTATATTTGTTGTTTTTTAAAGTCTCGAAAACCAACCCCATTCACTCCCCGCATGCAATCTTTCAATAAACAGATTAAATGTGATTTACACCCAAGTTTTGTTTTAAAACTCTGAAGAGGACGAAACTCTTTCCTTTCTTCTCTTACACAAACAAAAACTATCTAATTAACTAAAAAGTCTATCTACATTCAGGAAACAATAAGTTTCGAACATTATAAAGGTTATACAGAATGTAGCATGGAAACTATAAGAGATATCTAATAAAAAGATATGTATCTAAAAGAAATAGTCTATTTTTGAAATGTGAGAGGTTTCATTGCCTCACCCTGTATAAACTTTAATTTATATTTACTCAAAATGAGTTAATATCAGATTTAAAGACATTTCTTACAAAATATTGTTTAGTAGTTACTAAGTTGGAGATGAGGTTCGAACTCGTGATTATTAGAAGAATCGCTTGACCAAATATCAGCGCCAATCTCGGTCTTGTTCAAGTATTAATAAAACAAACTGCGTAGGCGCACCCACTACCATACCGAGTCGCGTCGACCGCTTCGACATTCGACATTCACTCTTGAATACCCAGCAAGAGCGGACGTCACGATGTACCCAAATCCATTTGACAGAAAACACTCGACAATCCGACAAATACTTGACCGATTAATTCGCGGTAACAAAGTTAAAAGTCGAGAGAAAATGTCATTGTCGAGAAAATCGAGTAACAACTCTTCAATCTCGAATAATTCGAGTTCGAGTTCGGATAGTAATAGTTTCTTTAGTGTAATCTCTACAAGATATTAGTTTTATCTAGACTGTGATTTAAAAATTAAATTGTGATATAGAATTATGTTCCTTATTGACCAGTGTTTAGATTTGTTTCACGGTTGGCTGATTGATCGAGTTTCACTACAAATAAGTTGGTAAGTTTTTCCTAATTCTTTCATAATTTCCTTCTTCGTATTACATTATTGTTTCTTTTTTATCACGCCTATAATATTTATATTAATTTTGAAAACAATTAAATCTTAGACCTGTATTCATAGATAAATGCATTTTATTTCATTATATGCGTCAAAATTATTTACTTATACATAATAAATCTTTTACCAACGACAACCATTAGATAGTATTCAAAATAAAATAGTAGTATGTTGCATATACCTACTTATATATCAAATATCCAGCTTAAATATTAATTTCTTTTTGTTATTTATATATTAATAATTAACGAACAGCTAGGTGACAGTAAACAGTTGCAATGGATTATTATTATTGGTCAAAAATAATGTAAACAATTTTTCAAGCGTGTCATTGGTCTATTTTGTTTCGTACGAAAGAATGACATTTGAATCTGAGTGACTTTTTGATCTCTACTCGTATAATTTATGCTTGAGCGAGTCGACTAAAGATTCCAAATGCTACATTTAAAATAATCAAAATAAACGATACAGGAAGCCCCGCACAGTCTTTTAATTTAGTTCGATTGAAGCGTGTTCAAAAACCTTGGAGTGTACAGTTTTAATATCTAAAAATCACATGTTTAATTTAGTCACAAGACCGGTTTCAACATTTATTTCTAAAACATATCTTAATATATCATGTCGTTATATAATGTTACGTGTTTAATCTTATGGGGATAGGCAGAGACAAGTCACATTTCGGGATTAGCTTGGAAGGAGTGTGCCTTGTCAACCTGGACGCAGCACATTCGTTTACATTTGTCTATGGTAATTGTCCTTTAAAAAACTTAAGTGTAATAATATTGCAGATTAAAATTGATTAAAAATATAATTATCACAATGCATTGTGGCAATAATAAGACAAGAAGAAAACCTCAACATTTCTTAAATATTTTCGGCCTGTAGTATCGACCGCCAAAGCCCTCTTCACTTATTGGCTAACTACTATACATATTTTTTGTTAATATAAGAAGAAAAAGGAGCAATTACATGATTTGGGGTTGCCTAAAGTATTGCTAAGAGTTGAATTTAAAAAAACGTCTTATTGCAATCCTATTTGAGTAAAACACTTGGATAATAATATCACGGGTTAAGGGCAGTTGCGTTGCAAACTTGTTTGTCGTTTACATGAGCAATGTTTAATGAAAGTTCCGAAAAAAAAATTTTGGTACCAGCCGTTGGATTCGAACCAAGGACGTCTAGGTTACAAGTTTACCTAATTGTGCATTAATTATTGTTTTAATGCATGTGTATTGCTCTTTAACATGCAACAATTTTCCTATTATAATACACTCACGGCTATAACAATGAATAGAGGTAGATAGAGGACCGTCTTAGACTATGCTAGGGCCTTGGGCACACAAGAATTCGGAGCCCTTTTGGAATGTAAAGAAAATGAACTATACCATAATATTTTAGTATTAACATTAGATTTATCAGACCAGTCAAAATGACTGGCCTTGCAAGATCAAATTAAAATTCCTACTGCGTGTAACATTTTCTTTAATTCTTCTAATCTTCTTTAATTTATAACAGAAGTATTAGTTTTATGAATTTTATATTGTTTTACATATGTTATATTTGTAACAAATATATACTTTTTTGGTTTTGGTAGAAATATGTATATTTAAGCTGGTAAATCTAGTGTTAACTGTGAGAGAAATATGTCGGTTCTTCGGGGCCCTCTGAGGATGCCCCTGGGCACTGGCTCCGAGTGCCCTTATGGTAAAGATGGTATTGGGTAGATAGACCTTTCTATGAAACCTTAGGGCTGGATTAACAACAATCATTGACCTTCAGTGTTCTTCTCTTTTACGTAGTCTGAAGTCTCTTTTTAATTAAAGAATAATGACTATTTGTTATATATTAATATAATTGATTTGCAAACGCATTATGACTAGTTTAAGAACAAAGAGTGGTAGGCAGACTGATGATAGCATTAGCCCAGTATGCCGTCCTGGGGACGTACCACCACTTTCAAGCGGATCACCCGTGAAGTGACCTAGTCGCGTTTCAGGATCAGCTTGCAAGTAGCCGGGATAACGAGAGGAGTGTGCCCTGTTAATTTGGACAGAACACATTCGTCTCCTCAAACCGGCATAGTAGAGTCGACTGTTGCACGCCGACAGTTGTCTGTTGCTCATGGACTGCACTCTAGCTTAACATCAGGCGGAGTGTGGTCATATGCTGGGCTATCATAAAAAAATAATAATCATAATGCCTGTAGGCATCTTTAGGCGTATTGCCAACCAGTAATCAATATATTGTAGACAAACATTAAAATAAATGATATTATATTTTGTAAGTAGGTATATAGTTTAAATATACATGAAATTGTTAATGAAAATATTAAAAAACGTTGTTCTTTTTTTACATATACTGTTGCCGCTAACATTCTTTGAAAGTCTATTAAAATATATCTCAATGATTAAACATGCTAACAGCCGAGTTGCGTATAATTTACAAAACTGGCACCGTTAACACTTTAGCAAGACACGTTCTTAAACAAGAGATTACGTTTTATATTTTTAAAATGTATTTTATATGAAAACATAATATTTTGCAACGTCGGCTGCCACTGTTACCTATTTTGTTAGCAGGCCCCGTCCTTGCGACATCACAGCACCAGTTTAGTTGAGGATCTGATCGTGTTTTATTTATAACTAATATTATATAATCATAACATAATATGCTATAATATTTATTTAACATTGGAATGTGAAGTGATAATCAAACTTTTAGCGATCATGGCTAAAAACAAATGATTTAATTCATTTAAGAATCTATTATGATTTGCATTAAAACAATATATATATAAAATAAAGATGTGGATTATATTCATAGAATGAAACTAAGCTGTGATCTAAAACAAAATCAAAAAATAATAATAAAACGCAAAAATAGAATATTTATAATGCATTCAAATATGCCCTTAATTAATCTTAAACCAGTAAATCATCAACGTAGTAACATGTTCAAAAAGTGTTCCACTCCTAGCCTAAGAAAGTAAACAAGGGCTCTTGCACATAGCCAGCTAGAAATTTCGTCGACGACCAAACAAGCGCGGACGCAAGTTGCACGAATTACGAAAGATTTACTTTACAATCGCTCTATCGACACATTGCTTTCTCCGTTTTATTATGAACTAGCTGTTGCCAGCGACTTCGTTCGCGTAGTAATGAAGGTATAAAGTACTATGAAGTTTAAATTTTAACATGGAAAAGTAGTTATTGTGACATAACTGTAATAGTTAGACATAGACATATGGTATCGCAGACTTTATTGTAGATATTGATGTCCTCTATAAAACTGTAGTACATCGCTTTGCTCTATTGTCAATAATTTCCGCAGCCTACGCAATATAATGATTTTTTTAACACTTTGGGATACATTACACAGGTCTACAAAAAAAATTTTTTTTTGGTGCCTGGGATTTGAAAACTGATTTTAGCTATATCAGCGGCGCTGATTCTGAATATGAAGTCCGTTTTTTTCTATCAGCTCTACTTTGTAAGATAAGTGTTTTTTAACAGAGTTGCTACTTTAACAGGAGAATGAAATTTCCAGACCATTCCAAACTTTTTTAAAAGACTTTTCGGTCCAGCGTGGTAAATAAATTGATCGCAGTGCAGGTAAATTTATTTTTTAACTTTCTGCTTGGACAGCAAAGTGGTCACACCAAATATCCATGTTTCTTGTGCCTCTGGGATAGTAGAGACAAAAATACCCACTGGGTTAGAAAAGAGTGGCCTAAAAGAGAAAATATGGATGTCGGGGAAAAGAATGTTATCTATGATGTTAGTTGGATGTGACAAAATCATCTTCCCACCGCTACATATCAAGCTGGGCCTTATGAAGCGGTTTGTAAAGGCTCTTGATAAGAACGGATCATGCTTTGCATACATAAGAGAAAAAATGCCTCACTTGAGTACACAAAAAATTAAAGCAGGAATATTTAACGGCTCGCAAATAAGACAAATCATTAAGGATTCTGCATTCACAAATTCGATGAATGAAATTGAGAACTCATAAAGAACAGACTACCGGCAAGATTGGGGGCCCGGGTAAAGTTGTACAGGTAGACGAGAGTAAATTTGGTAAAAGAAAGTACAACAAAGGTATATAACTTTTGTAATATTTATACAGTATATTGGTAGTTATTTCTTAAATATATTTTAACAATTTTTATTATTTTAGGTCGACGCATTGAAGGGCACTGGGTCATTGGATTTATAGAGGACGGGAGCGAGGACCTAAGATTGGAGGTTTGCCCAGGCAATGTACGCTCTGCAGAGGTTTTGGTCCCTCTAGTCCAAAAGCACGTGGCTGAGGGTACCACGATTCATACAGACAGCTGGAGAGCGTACGACTGTCTGGGCGATTATGGCTACGTTCACCGTAAGGTGAACCACAGTGACCCAGATGCACCCTTTATCGCTCCTGACGGCACGCACACACAGAGAATAGAATCTCAGTGGCGTGCCGTAAAGCGTTACTTAAGGCAGGATAATTATAATCCCCATTACGGGAGACGCTATTAAAGTAAAATTACTCCAAGATGTAAAAGTGAGCGAAAGATTGTTTCAAAAGAAAGAAGAATAATAACAATTTTAGAAGGCGAAACAATGATAGCCGAAGCAATAATTATAAGGATGATAATGAGAGAACTGCATTCCTTGGGTATTATGTGCCTAATCAAGGACCAGAGCGTAATAACTGGTACCTGGACTCATGTGCTTCAAGTCACATGACTAATAATAAAGAGGCCATGGAAAATGTGAAGAATACTGATCACAAAATCACTGCTGCTGATAATGAACAGTTGACAGCTACTGCTGTGGGTGATATGCCACTGGTAATGAATGTAAATAGTTATAAAGAAGGAATTACTGCTCGAGATGTTCTTTATGTACCAAAGGTAGCAGCTAACTTACTTTCAGTGAGCAAAATTGTAAAGAAAGGCCATAGTGTAACCTTCAACCAGAAAGGTGGTATTATTAAAAATGATACAGGAAAAATAGTTGGTAAAGCGTCAGAGGAAAATGGCGTATATAGAATGCATGTAGTGCAACAGAAAGCATATTTATTAAATAATCCAGATATGTCTAAGATATGGCATCGTCGACTTGGCCACTTGAACCGGAAGGCTATGAATATATTAAAAGATTGGTCGACGGGTATGGATAATTTCACAAGAGATGATAACGTATGTGAAGTATGTGTAAAAGCTAAAGATGCTAGAAAACCGTTTAAGAGTAGTATGAGCCAAACAAATAATAAATTAGAACTCATACATACTGACTTATGTGGACCGATGGAAGTAGGATCTCTATCAGGGTGCAAATATCTACTCACATTTGTAGATGATTATACCAGGAAGGTATATGGTTATTTTTTGAAAGAGAAAAGTGAAGTACCCGATAAGTTTAATGAATTTAAGAACTTAGTTGAGAATGAGACAGGATTACGGATTAAGAAGATTCGGTCGGATAATGGTAAAGAATATGTGAATTTGAGAATGAAAGCTATTATGGAAAAATCTGGAATAAGACATGAATTGACAGTCCCCTATTCTCCACAACAAAATGGTGTGGCAGAGAGGCTCAATAGAACCATCATAGAGAAAGCCAGAAGTCTGTTGTTCGACGCAAATTCACCTAAAAGATATTGGGCTGAGGCAGTGTCTACTGCGATTTACTTGTACAACAGATCTCCAACAAAAGCTGTTAAAGGAAAGACTCCGTACGAGGCTTGGAATGGTAGAAAGCCGAATTTGCAGCATTTAAGGATATTTGGAACAAAGGCAATGGTTCATGTACCTAAAGAGCAAAGAAAGAAATGGGATCCAAAATGTATAAAATTGACGTTCCTAGGATACCAAAAAGGTGTAAAAGGGTGGCGATTTATCGATCCTAGTAACGATAAAATTTATGTTAGTAGAGACGTCACTTTCTTGGAAAAAGAAAATGTCAATGTCAGTCAGAATAATAACAAAGTTATGACAAACGAAATAAATAATGTAATTTGTCCAATTTTTCAAATAAATAGCGATGTAAGTAATGAAAATATTCAACGAGATAATATAAATAATGATGATGTGTCTGAAGAAATGAATGAAAGTCCAGAACATGATAATGAATTTTATGATTGTGACACGAATGTACAAAATGTAAATAGTAGCGAAAATAATGAATTACGCGATGGAATGCGAACTGAATCAGAAGTACAGGACAGTACAGAACCAGTACTGCGGCGATCTACGCGCGTACGTAAAAAACCTGAAAGGTATGGTGACTGCACGACATACTACACTATGAAGGAAGGTTCGCAAGTAAGGGTCGTAATAGACGAGCCACAAACGGCGGATGAAGCATTATCCAGTCCATACTCAGATGACTGGATGCGAGCAATGAATGAGGAACATGAGTCGTTAATACGAAACAAAACATATGAGGTTGTTGACATGATTCCTGGGCGTAAGGTATTACATACCAGATGGGTGTATAAATTAAAGGAGAACCCAGATAGAACTATACGTTTTAAAGCTCGATTAGTTGTGAAAGGTTGTGCACAAAAACCTGGGATAGATTATCAGGAAACCTATTCACCTGTTGTAAAATATGCTTCGTTAAGATATTTATTTGCATTTGCTGCTAGACATAAGTTGCACATAGATCAATTAGATGTAACTACTGCCTATCTATATGGTGATTTGGAAGAAGAAATATATGTGAGACCGCCAAAAGAGTTGATCAAGAAAGAGAATGAAAATAAAATATGGTCATTGAAGAAGTCAGTATATGGTTTAAAACAAAGCGGCCGTTGCTGGAATAAAAGGATAGACAATGCCTTACAAAGTTTCGGACTTACTCAATGCCGGGTTGATCCATGTATTTATTACAAAAGAACCCAGGAGGGGTTGGTGATTATTGCGATTTACGTGGATGATATTCTTTTGTTTTATGATAATGAGAAGTTTAGAGATGAAATGAAAAATAAACTAAAAAGTGAGTTCTTGATGAAGGACATGGGACCTGCGAAACATTGCTTGGGAATGAGGATTACCCGAGGTGAAGGATGTATACAGCTAGACCAAGCTGAGTACACAGGTAATATTTTAAATAAATTTAATATGCAGGATTCTCGCCCCATGGCTACGCCTATGGAGCTAGGCATAAGTTTTAATGATGAGGGGGAGCTACCTGATGATACACCATATCAAGAAGCTGTTGGAAGTTTACTCTACATTTCCCAGATTACGAGGCCGGATATCGCATACGCCGTTGGTGTTGTGAGTAGATTTAATCATAATCCTAAGTTGTGTCATTGGAAGGCCGTTAAACGTATTTTTAGATATTTAAAAGGGACTGTAGATTATAAGTTAGAGTATAAATGTAGTGAAAATAATGTTTTAGAATGTTATTCTGATGCGGATTGGGGTAACGAAATTAACGGCAGACATTCTGTGACCGGTAGTTGCTTTAGATTACAAGGTGGGTTAATTTCGTGGTACAGTAAGAAACAAAGAACTGTTGCTTTGAGCACGACAGAGGCAGAATATATGGCACTGTCATTCACAACCCAAGAAGCATTGTGGTTAAGACAATTAATAAATGAAATTGATAGAATGTTAGACATTCCTACTAAGATTTTTTGTGACAATATGGGAGCGATTCAATTATCTAATAATTTACTAACTAGTCAGAAAAGTAAACACATCGATGTTAGATATCATTTTCTGAGACAACATATTCAGAATAAAGTTATTGAAGTTAACTACTTGCATACAGACCAAATGTTGGCGGACGTGTTTACTAAACCTATGCCAAGGGTTAAATTAGATTTTTTCGTAAATAAGTTAGGGCTAGTTAACAATTGTAATTAGGTAATCGTTATGTGGTTATGTTATGTTTTTGTAAGGCCAGATATACATTCAAGTGGGGCTGTTGAGAATATGACGCGTTGACTGCAAAGCTCTCGAAAAATATTCGAAACAAAAATATTGAAAAGACTCAAAATCTTTAAATTTCTTTAAACTTGCTCAAGAATAACTTTAGTCAACACATGCTGTTTATTACACATACACCTTAAGCATTAGGTAAGGTTAATTTAATGACATACTTTTCGATTATCCGCAGAGTTGATACGTCCACTTTATAAACTTTTCGGAGGAAAACTCTTCCATCATTTTCCATTCGATTACGTTAGGGGAAAATATTGAAAAGTTTCTGCTTTTGAAACAAAGTGCCCCAAGACATTCTGTCTATATTTAAATTGAATATAACAATGTTACTTAGTATTTTGTAACTTTGCATGTTAGGTTTCAATGGAAAAATTTCAGTAGTGTGAGATTTATTTATTTAAAAAATATGAAGAATAGCCCAATCAAAAAGACGTTTTAATATAATTATTTTAAATGTATGCGTGAATATTTAAATTACAAGAGAATGTATAACAATTGCTGTAGAATTTTTACGGAAGAAGAATGGTTCATTAGAGTGGGGCGGTTCATAATACATTATTTATTTAACTGGGGAACCTTTCCAGTCTTAACTTGGATTAAATTAGATTCGAATCGGTGAGTTAAATTTATGAGAGAAGACACGTCAAAGGAAATGCGTGCGAAAGATGCGGGTGCATGTATGTATACTTTTCTTCATAGAGGTTTTTTTTATATCAATTGGGTAAATTAAGATTTTGAATGAGTTCATTTGATTTAAACATATCACATATCATGGAGAGAAGTTGTGACTTAGTAGTCCGCAGAACTGGTTGAGCTAATATAGTAACCGTAACAACGCTGATCTTGAAGTAGGTACATTTATTATTAACGCAAAGAAGATAATAAACAAACATATTGACAGTCATGTTTTGATTACTTCTTGTACTTGATGTAAATGATAAAATGTAATAACTACTTGAAATGTAAGCGCACCCACTTTCCGCTTTTCACTAAAATAACATTTTTTAATAAAAATAATATCGCTCTTCTTAATGTCAAAATTCCTAAAATAAGACATTAAAAAAACGAAATTATCTAAAGCAGTAAGTATGGCAGGTAAGACTGTCCCTGTCGGCAACATCAATAGGCTTTTTACGAGCAAGTTTATTTTACTCCGCCAATAAAAACATTGCACAGGTTTCATCTCTTTGAATATTTTATTATTCGCCTCCTGATTTAGGTGCCGCCTCAGATATACACTAAAAAGCAATTTGAATAATGGAAAATGTTAAGGGAAGTTCGTTTATTACACGCGTTATGATTAGTTAGTTACTTTTTAATGACGGGCAGGCAGCTCAACTCGTTGTGTGAACTTTTATTACAAAACTGTTTGTCTAACTTTAGAACTAAAACAAACTTACTTCGCGCTCTGGTCTGCTAATTAATAATTCTAGTTTCGTTACTATTTATTTTCCTTCTCCATAATATTTTCCATCATTTTCATTACTTACTTCATATTTATATATATTATTATTTTAGTTTTTTTAAGTAGGTAATTTGCACAATTAATAAATTATCTTATAGTATTTTTAGTATGTATTTAAATCCACATTTCGCCTGATGTTAAGCTAGAGTGTGATCCAAAAGCGGTGGCAGTTGGTACTACAAGTAAAAATAGTTTCCGCTATGCTGGTCTTTTTAAATGATTTTATTAAACAAAACCTTTTTATTGCAGATGAATTTTGTGAGGAATACCCTCATAATCTTATACCGACTCCTGGGTACTGGATCGAGTGTTCACGTCAGAAAATTGCTACTGACACCATCTGGGATGAATCTGAATCGGAACATGACAGCGGGCCCGATAGAGACGGCGATGGAGGTACGTCCCAACAATTGTTTTTAATTACGTAATAGGACTTACTTCATTGAAATTTTAGCAAAGAAATTAAATCAAAAATAAATTATGTCTTACCGTTTTTATATCTAAAAAAATATTTTTTATATTTATGGTAATAAAAGCGTATGCTGGTAGTTGTTCTTTACCCAGTCTGCCGTCCAGAAAGTACCATCACTTTTAAGGATAACACTTGTGTAGCTATAGTATATACCTACATAGTATATATTAGGTATATTAAAAAATGTTAGAATTTAATCATTATTTTATAGGTCAAGTGTTAAGTGGAGACAAGTCAGATACGTTGTCATCTTACGTAATATAATTTATCCACTTAAATGACTTGTGAAGAGACTAAATTTGAAACATATTTTTAAAATTAATTTCTCCTTTTTAGAAGATCTTAAAAATACGCATATTTTATAGTTATTGGTTTCGATTGCATACTTATTTTCTTGATACTTTTCAAAACAAAAACATTTTCGTTTATTTAATATGAAACTAGCTTCTGACCTAGATATAACCATCAATATTCATTATTAGGGTGAAAACAAACAGAGTAATGAACTGTGAAATACATCCATTATAGTTATTCCTATTCATTATTATTAATTTGATATATTAATTACGTTGACAATAGACACCTTTCAATTTTATTCAAATTAGTTATTGATTTTTACTTTACTTTAAAAATGGGTTCTTTTTTTCATTTCGTTCAATTATTAATTAATATTCATTAAAATGTTTTGCGTTAAAATTTATAAAATAGAAATTTGTCATGTTTATTTAAATTAACAAAAATTTGTGTTATTATGATGATATTATAACTGTCTCACTGCTGGACCCTTCCACAACACTCGGCTCCTTGCGACTTCTCTCCGGTATCGTACGCGTCGAGCTCGACTTGCTTTCCATCCTTACTTCAGGTTGACGGCGTTCTGGGCTGCTTATATATAAGTAACTATAAAGTATTTCAAAACTTACAGCAACAAAAAGCTTTTAAGATCAAAAAACATAACTTACCGTATATTTTTATTACAGAAACTTAAGCCTATTAGGTAGCCCTTGAACGGAAAGTGGTTGTCCAGAGACAGCGACTAATGCTGCTCTTTGGAACTCTTACCTTTTGGACGAAACCCACAAATTCACCGCAACAAAGAAAGATAATAACTTATTTAATAGCCATACTTCTGTTATTTCAAAACTATCAGAATTATTTAGTTTGATGTTGATTGAAATAATGTTGAAATAAGGTTGGAACAAAGACATTTAAAAAACGCAAATATATTTAATTTACATGGCCCTTATTTTGTTTTAAAGAATACATTCGTTTGTTTTGAATAGCTTAGTAAAAGTAGCATTGTAGTATACAAAATTCATGTAATATTCTAAGACAACCCCGTAAGATCGTGCACGTAAGCAGTAAGAATAGGTGTAGCCGAGAACGATGCTTCACGTGTCAAATTAGACGCGTACTGTCGAGAAAATTTAATTTCATCCGCTTTCAGAGTATGTGTTGTTCTACAGATATCATTATTTTTAGATTCTAAAAGTTAATAAACAAGCACTTTGAGAAGTAACTTCATTGTCAATTGTCTTTCCATACTAATTCAAAACATGATTTCATTGTAGGATTATATTGGATATAATAATAAATAACATACGCACTGGACTCCAAACCAGGACGCTTCGTCATATATACATACATATGTGGCATTTTATTCAATAATTTATTTAGATACCTAAACTATCAAATTCAATTATACATTAGCCAGAAGCAAGGCAAAGGCACATTATAAATTTCAATATTCTTACAAATTAAACCTAATAAATGTTGACATAATCTTGTCAATAATAATACATAATAAATAAATAAAAAAAGAAGTAGAAACTTTGAATCAGGGAAATAATAAATAAATTTGGTAGCGTATTTCTTCAGTTAGCAATGTCAGTCACAATGATAGATACGGTAAGTCTACGATCCTTTGAGATCGATCCGTCACACCTCATAAAGTAACTGCTGCCTCCAACAAAACAATTGATGAGACTCCTCTAATAAAAATTATTCAACTTAAGTTTCTTTGGGATTTGTACAGAAACGTTTTATACTATAATTTTTATTGTATTTTATTATCTTATAACTTACAAGAAAAAACATTACTGTTTTGACGGTTTAATTAATATTTAACAAGTAAAAATCAATGAAGCCACATATCACTCCCTCAACTAATTTGGTATGTTGAATAATATATTACAAAATTGGATAGTTTTTTCAACTTACGTTTTAATGAATCGTTATAATTAACTTAAATTCCTATACAATCCTCAAAAGTTTTGCAGCCAGTAAGACATCTTAAGACATTTTCGTTCGATTCTTATCCTCTGCCGTTCAAAGTTTGATATAGATCCTTGACGTGGGTGCGACTATCTCATTGACAAGTGAAATAACATACGTAATAATAAGTATATACCTACATTTCCTTGGCAAAATAATAAATATAAGAGTTGTCACATTGAAAACGACCCGTTTAAAGCGCAAAAACTAAATTAAATTACAATATTCTATGGTCTGTTAAAAGTTGATTCGAAAAGTAAATTTAAGTTACAGGGTCACTCGTAGAATAATTTACTCAACGCGAGAAAGTTATCAACAAATAAAAATACCTTCGAAAGTAATGTACGTCGGCCACGATCTAATTCTCAACAGGAAATTAAAGCCCTTCCCAATATCACCAACCCCGTACTCCGACGAAAAATAAATAATGGTACTCATCACAAAATTGGAAAAACGTCTTTTGTGACTTTCCAAATAAAAAACAAAACAGCTTGCCCATTAAATGAGAGTTATCCCTGTAATGGTTTTAGAAAAAATATGAATTGGATGAGATTCAATTTCACGGTGCGTGTGTGTATAAATTATATGCGTATCGAAAAACAGTATTTTGATCCACCTATTATTTTAATATTTATAAAATTAAAATAAGATAAAATATCAAATATCAATCGCAATACGTCTACAAAAGATTAGAGTAGCTTTATTCGGATGGGAAATATGCCTCAACTTCAATTGTGTCAGTTCTATTCATGGATACCGGAATTGCATGTTTAATATTTCAAACGTGAAAATTAATGGTTTTATAAATAATTTACCAAAATCGATAGTTATGAAATGTACTAAAACATTCTAATAGAAGCTTAATTTCATATTTATGTGACTAAATTTGGGCTAAACTCGTGAGTGAGTTTAAAGCATTAAATATTCACATGTGACGTCATATTCTTAAACAATTTTGACAGATTTGTAATATACATATGCATACTTCTGGACTCGTCCTATATGTCACGGCAAAGCAACACAAACATTTAAAACCTAAACCTGGAACAAATACCTAGTCTTTCAACCGATAGACCAGCCCCTTACCTCTGGACGCTAACTTCGACGTCACGGAGCCCGTGATTATCAAAATATCAATTGTTTTAATATTAGAATGATGTAATTAGTATTACATTAATAATTATATTTAAAATAGTATTTTAAACAAGTGCACATCTATTATATACTGATATTCTAGTGAAAAGTTATTTTAGTTCGCGTTCAGACAAACATATTTAAATTGGTTCTATTTCAAGAATAGGGCCTTGGTTTATTGGTTAATGGCGACAGTGAAGGCTGCAGTCGCGTCCAACTTTGTCATGCTCATTTTCAAGTTGACTACACTTCTATGTGAGTAGGTACCGTTGGCATATAAATTTAAATATTCAAGTAATTAATAGGTTAATTGGTATTATAAATTGATTATAACAAGGTTCTTGTATTATTTATTTGTCTAGGCCTAGATGTGTTCATAGATATGTGTTTTGAGTCGGAAATTGAATGTCCAGTATTAATAATGGCTGGAAACAATCTTCTTAGAAGCAGAAGATTCAAATACGAGTTCTTGATAGCTTGTAAGTTTAACAGTAGGAGGTCTTCTATTTGTTTGAACTGAATCCATTGAAAGAAGAGATTTATAGCTTCTTAGCACTTGCACTTCTCTTTTCTTCAATTCAACAAAGTCACCGCGACGTCGAAACTTTACTTCGTTTACAAAGCGGATTATATCCCGAATGGAGAAATGTCCCGTATTTTTTCTTTGACATTTTAAAATAGTTTTTTGAAGTTTTAAATTGGATTTCTCTAATGGAACGGGTTGGTTTTTGTGTTTTTATTTGAATCGATTTTGAATTTAGTTCATTGCGACTTTGCCTTATATAACATATTTATTGATAGTGAAGCTTTTGAACAAAAAACAAAGTCAATTTTAAAAATATATATATCTTGCCCTAGATTCATGAGAGTCACCAAACAATCGCTAATGCTGGCCCCTTCTTAAATAGCATTAGAGCCATTCTAGACACGTTTTCAATTTACCGACCACGCGTCGTCGAAGGCGCGCGAGATCTGTGGCGCCACCGTTGATCACGTCACGCATCTTATCGCATCTTACAGCTTTTACATACTACTTATGTCTATTATTTTCATAATAATTTTAAAATTTAGAGATATCTGTATTTATTTTAAATTCCCAGTTAAGTTACGTTAAGTTCTGTTACGCGAAAACGCCAGGGTTGATTCCCGGTCAAAACAAGTATTTATAAATATAAATATATATTATTTTTAATAGAAAAATATTTGTTTCAATCCAATACTTTTTTATGGTGTTCTTGCCATAATTCTCATAGAGTATTCAAATTTGGGGGCATTGTATAAATAGATGGATATATATACCTAAATAAATACATTTTTCTATTTATATCTACTCGCGTTTCGGGATCGATTTCCAAATAACCGGGTATACCAAAAAAGTTTATCCGGCTAGTAGTAGTCGTCTCCACTAATAGATACTCTATCTAAATATCAGACGTCAACAACAAAAAATATTAAACATAGAGATCGCTACTCGGATATTACTTAAATATGAATAAAGAAAACTTGAATAATAATCAATGTATAACCGACCTTATATTTCATACTGTATCATTCTCATATTATGAATGGGGTTTCAATGTGCACTGAAAGAGGGTAACCAGGTCACTTTGACAGCTTTGTGGTTAGATGAAAAGAATATCCATTGTTATTTTATTATAAGTTTTCTTTTTCATATCATGTACATTTATTATCAATTTATATAACTATATCCAAATAATTTGTAAACTAAATTAAAATATAAAATTTTTAAAATCAATTGTTTTCACTCGACTATCCTAAAAGGATCACCTCGGCTTTATGTTCCGACGAATATTGAGTTTGTCGTCGTCCATTACGCTTCCAAAATTGTATTCGTTCCTAGCTATTACATTTTGTTTTATGTACCAGAAAACAAGATTTCTGAAATATGCAATGAACTAATTATAATTTAAAAATAAAACACTAATTATTTCTCTATACCGACAATCTATTTAAAATGTAAATCTAGTATAAATTATAATCTCAATCATAAAATAGAATAAGACGTTTTAAGGTCAGTCTTTTGTTACACTCTTTCATCGCATTTTAAAAGACCTAATCTATTTCATGCATATTTTTACATGGAAAATGTGATACCTCCTTTTACTTCAAACGATCCATAATGTGATTCATTAGCTAACATTGTTTAATTACTCTTCAAACGAATTAATTATACCAATCACATCTTCGCATTTTTTTATATAAAACGTATTTGTAATAATAAAATGCTTTATTTTAAACGAGAAGGGAATTTCCAATTCTTCTTGAAGGGGCTTTTTCGTGAAATTCCTTTCAGGAGATCAGTCTTTTATTTTAGCCGGATCCCATGAGAGGTCATCAATCACAGGGACTCGTGTTTGGATAAAACCACATCTAAACGCATAACTTTTGTATACAAAACTTCCTTTTCCTGTACATTGTTTTGTAAGTATTACAAACAAATATGCTGGAGTTCATTTCTTCTTTTAATATACTTTAATAATACTCAATAATACAATAATAATAATAAATACATATATACGTACAATGTCCTAATCTGAGAACAGTCGTATAGTGGAGATTAGTACAAAAACAACGTAAAACTATATAAGTTTTATTTCGGCCGGGAATCGAAGCCAAGTCATCCACTCACCACTACGTTATGCAGCCCGTCGACAATACTACTAAAATTGTGATTTATAATAAGTAATTTAAAATGGTACAATATAATATCAGAACAAAATTATCTGCAAAATATTAATAATTTACCTCAAGAAAGTGGTATTAACGTGTTTAATCCATTAATCATAACTCAGGGCCGGCTAAAGAAGGGTCTCGGCGCGACTCAATCAAACAATTAAGCAGTGATTCCGGCCTTTTCGGTGTACCGCCGTGATTCCTACTCCCCAACTGTGATCAACTTTAACCATTACAGTAATATCTGAAAGAACACTCGCCTTTTCTCCAATACTTTGATGTATGTGGGTGGGTCATTTCGGATAGTTGTGTTCGTCATCCTTAAGATTAATTAACTTCTATTCCTACATACTTCTCATTTGTTGTTATGTTGCAAATATTCGGGGCTGTTTCAAAATCCCTACTAATATTATAAATGTGAATGTGAGTTTGTTTGTTACGTTTTCACGCAACAACTACTTAACCGATCATCATGAAACTTTGTACACATATTTTTGGAGGTACTAAAAGTAACATAGGATACTTTTTATTAAAAAAGAAAATTATTTTTTACTATAATTTAATTTACTATAATATAAAAGGAATTTTGATTTAGTAGAATTTGTTTTTCTTACAAACGCACATAAACATATAATGCTATTATTTAATACGTTCACGATTCGCGATTTATGTCACTCATTTAAACCCCATGACGAGAAGCATCACCTTAAAAGTAATTAATTTTAATTACAAATAACTTTTGAATGGCATAAGAAATATGTAAATCCAAACACCCAAAACTCAGTCGTATCTTCTCAACAATTCACAAGTTATAAATGTTTGTGACAATTTTGAGTTCCGTAATATTTTATACGAACAATTTGACTCGCCAATTTCGGTCATTAGTAGCGAAGATCTTTATTTATTGTTCTAAAATTAAAACAAAAACTACTAACATTCTATATGTGTGTAACTAGCATATGTGTTTTTTATACATTTAAACTTCTTGTTTTTCTTTCCGTAAGGAATTTACGCTCAAGTTAAGTAAGAAAATTGTACTCGAATTACAAATCGAATTTAATTCAGATAAAAAAAAACTAGTAATGCTTTTCTTGGGTTTGGGGGAAAGAAAGCAATATACAATTATAAAACAATTATTAGAATATGTACAACATCGAAAACGTTTACATTTAAATTTTATATTAAATCCCATGTCCACATATTTTGAATAATAGTATAATAGATCTATAAAATCAGTTTTCCGAATATTCTTTTCAATGACACGGTAATCGCTAATGTCTTATGTGTATTAAGTTTTAGACTTAAGCGTAGAAATGTAATAAAGTAAGGAATATATTAAATTGAGACATAGTTGATTAATTTAAACTTATATTATTGCTCCCACCTGCGACTGTTTGAACCTTCTGTCACATGATATTAAACCTATAGGGGTTTAACTGTGCGGTTTAAATAATTGTTTCTAGAAATTTCTGAATTACTTATGTATATTGCCAGCTTCTTAAATGCTATTTACATTAAATTCATTGCTAGTTATTTTTTATTAATAATGTATTAGACTAACATACTTGTGTTACACAATCCACAGAACCAAACAATGAAATATATTTGTGCAACAGCAAAATCTTTTAACTAAATTTAAAAAAACTGCAGCTCACTATTCGACGTTTCGAAAGCTTTCGTCACGACCATAATGGCTGCAAAGCCTCCGAAATGTCGGGTCAATTTAAAAAAAATAAATGACATGCTTTTTACTTACTATCGCGACTACTTTCTTTTTATTAAGATGAGTTTGTAAATAACCTCTCTATTCATACTTTATACATATGTGTATATTACTTACCATTTTTTATGATGAGTAACATTTGCAATTTTATTGTTTTAACTGGTAAGACTAAAGGCATGACATTATAACAAATAAGTTGGGTCATTAATTCCAAGTTTGATAAATTAATAAAGTATAATTAACTTTTATTTGCTAAGTAATATAGAACTATAGATTAGATTCATTAAAACCTGAAACTACTCGATATATTTCAGTGCTTAATCCTTATAAAGTTAATTAATTTCTGAGACAGCAAAAGGTGACTTTTACAGAAACGAACTTTCTAAAATAATCATAGAAATTCACACTTTTAGTTTTCTATGTTACAAGTGAAACGTCTTTCAACTTCTATAACATAATCCCATTTGAAATTTTCGCGTGACTGGACACCTGAATCTTATTACAAAAGATCTGTGTTATCAAAGATATTTTTTGAACAAATAATATTGTTTGATATTTGTCAAAAAATTCAACTTTTAGAAAATGAAATAAAAAAAATCTTTTGATGAAAACTATTTCAATGACAATTTAAAAAACTTTATGCGGCTTTCTTTCGCTTTTATTTTGTTTAATTTAAAACTAAGGGTCTTGCGGTCATCAAATTCAATAAGGTAATTTAAAAACACAACAGAAACCAACAAAACAACCGTCTTGTCACGACCACGATGGCTGTAAAACTTTCGGACCCTCGGATTATATTAATTGTAATTAACTCATTTATTTTATTGAGGTTGAAGCATTTTTGTAGCTATAATTAAACCACATAAATAATTTATATTTATTTTAATTGAAATTTCGTACATTTATGTATCATATAAAGAATAATATGACTTGACATAAAAGATTTTGTTCCATGCAAATTAAAACAATAGCTATGCTCACGTGTTGAGACAGCCTAAGCTCCTGGCTTTAGCATGACAGGCGCTGTGTACTGGAGAATATACAGATAAACATATCTGTTGACAGCTCTATCCTGTACCATTGTCACTTATATATATTCCCACATGTAAACTTGACAGCTAGGAATTCTAAGCTTATCTCTAATCTCATATATAAATCATGCACTATTTACCCTAAATTCTACCTAATGGTTTTAAACGACGATGCTTTTAAAAAGATGATTTGTCTTACATTATTCGTAAATATAAATAATTTAAATGTTTGATTGATATAGTAAGTAATTTTAACTTGAATGCTTTACACGAACGTGTACATTCAAACGTATTCTAGTACTCGTGTTTTTAATTTGTTCAAGACTAATTTTATATAACTTTTAAAATAAATTATGATAGATATAAAAAATACAAGCATCTTAATAAAATTGATTTGGCAGTGTGCCTTCCCTCATCTGAAACAATTTTAGAGTATCTTTCTTTTTTATTTTTCTAATTATAACTTAATAACAATTTTGCGGTCGATTTTTATATCGACCTGATTATTATTTTGGGATAAACAGAATCAAATCAAATATGGAATATTAATTTTTATAATAATTTGTTGCAGATCGAAATAGACGGTCAGGCTCACTCGACGAAGCAGCTGAAGACAGCAGCGACAACGGAGGAAGTACACCAAAGAAGAAAACCGCCATAGAAGAACAATGGGAACGGGCCGGCGGTTTCGAACTAACCTCCGTAGAACAGGAAACATACGAAAAGTATTTCTATGGATCCGAACATTGGAACTACTTCACAAACGATGAAGATCTCGGGCCTGTTATATTGTCCATCAAACAGGAGACGCTTAATTCACGAGATCAATTTAGGTAAGTATTGTTTAAACTTTAATTTGATATGCCGTGTCATCTAGAAGTGTAGATATGACCAGCTAACATATGCCAACTTAGGCATTGCAGACGGTGTGTGACCTAAACTAGTAACTACTGAATCCGCAAACTGATGTAATAAATTTTAATTTTTCTATGTCAAATAAATATGTTTTATGATATTTTTATTAAAATAAGAAATCCGCCTAAACATGGATTTAGATTTTTTTTAAGTTCAATAATCAATAAGTTTTGTATTTGCAGTTGTTATATTAAAAGTACATGGTCTTTATAAATAGAAATTAAATGCAACTCGTAGAGTTCGCAAACTCTAATAAAGAATTGATTTAAAAATATATGTTTATTATCTTAATAATAAGATTTGAACTGATTTTATGACCCGCAAATTGCGTAAATATTAAAGTAAAGGTTTTTAAAAAATATTATTACATTTTTTTACGATGAATGTAAATAGTATATAAAATCAAGATAAATAAACTTGAAAATACGAAATTAATCCTATAGTCCCATTGAAAAAAAGGAATATTTCAAAATTGCATTCATTTCGCTCGCACAAAGACATTTTTATGAAATTGTTCGCTTTGTAAATTAAAACTCATGCATTTCATTTTTAATCTCGGATGTTTGTATTCATGTTTATTGTTTATGAAAGTTCATATTATATTGAACAATGCATTCTTAATGATTTATTTTGATCAATTTTTCAGTTCACTTCATCATAACAACTTAAAATTGATAGATAACAATTTTACCAAACAGAAAGCTATAAGGAAACACTACATTCTACAATATGCCTAATGTGTAAAATACTATACCTATATATAATAAAATTGTTTACAAATTCCGCAATATCTGATTACAACATTCACATGAACACGTCCCTCTTAGTTAGCTAGCATTGTTCAAATTTAATGTGTCAAATTCCTTCTAACTTAACATGTATTATTAAGTCGAATACACACTAAATCATCTCGATATTTAGCTCAACCAATTCATGTGGAATCCAACCGATACTCTCATTCTTAGAATCTCATTACACTCCGCCTTGTGATAACAAGCTCGAGTACACACAGCGGGGAATTTAATTAAATTAAGCTGACAATTCACGGGTACATTGCTGAAAATAAACCCCCTCGCAAAATATGAAATTCCTATAATAAGGTTGCTCAGGCCATGACTGCATTTATGTTTCCTTTAGGGTTGCCATCTTTTGAATGATTTTGCTTCCGTTTTTATTATTTTTATTACAAAATTATCAATATTAATGAGGAATTTACATCTTTAATTAGTGATATGACTATTATATATTATATAGCGTTCTCACATGATCGCGATGTTCAGTTGGGTTCCAGCACAAAGCCGTTTTTTTTTATGTCACAGATATGTTTCTTGTCAAACAAAGTTTTCTTTTTTTCTTTCTTATACTTGTCGTATTTTATAAATTTTTTGGATAATAAAAAGCAAAACAATATGGAAATTTTATAAATAAACTCAACCCTAGCGAAAACAAATACCAGTTGTGAATTTTTAGAAACGCAAAGAATTGTTAAAAGAATGTCGAAATGTTTTGAAGAATTTCTTCTCCAGTGAGGTAGATTTTTTATGTTAAATATTCTTTTTTACATACATTATGTAGTTTTAATATAATAATCTTTAACCCCTATATTAAGCTGTGTACTGGATTACACATTATTATTATTAAATAAAACATTTAATACATTTTATCGATATTAAGTAACGGAGAAATCGTGTGTAGGTATGTATCTATTTATGTATTATATAAAAACTGTTAAAAGTTAAATATTAAAACAGAATATTGTTATAGCTCCTAATAACAAACTCTATAATTTTAAACCATTACAAATAAAGTAATAAAACATAATAAACGATGTAGGATCAGTTACGTTTAATAACCTGGTTTAATATTCAACAAATAATCTATTGGAAAACTTGCTATATTGTCACTTACTGAAATATAACTTGTAGGAATACAATCCGTAAAATATTCACAAAAAATGATAGATCAAAGAATTTAAATAAATTTGAATAATGCAAAATATAAGTAGGAGTTAGATAATATTTTAAGTGATTAAATAGAAAACGCATATTAATAAAAATAAAAATGTGATATTGTTTTTTGATAATTATTGCCTAATAATAACGGGTCATAATCCCAAATCGAACTATACTTCTTTATATCATGCTTGATAGTAAACAAAATATTATTTGTTTTATTTACTAATTACAATGATATATACTAAACTTTAACATATCAATCAATATATTATAATAATCTAAAATCTGCGTTTTTAAATTAGGTATTATATTATAACGAAATCTGACACTGTTTAATAATATAGAATTTCGCATAATAAAGTAATTTACTAACAACGCGAGCCTTCAGCTCTTTGACGAGTTATCTATAGGATCAAATTTCAGAGTAAAATTCACTCGCTTGAATACCATAGTCGCATACATGTTTATGATGTTTACTCAAAGAGTATGTTGAATAAAGATTTGTTATTTATTTGTGATAAAATCATACAGTATAATCAACTGACATATTATAATTATTAATTCGCGAAAACGTCCTCTCTTATTATAAAATCACAGTCAACCTAATAACATGGAACAAAATTACGTAACGAAAAAAGTCAATGACACGAGGCAGATGAAACTGCGAAACACGTGATGATACGTCAGTACAAAATATTTTTTTCTGGATCGCCAAACAGCCAACGCACTTTATTACTGAAATTTTAATCATATACTTGGAATTCGATGAGTGTAAACTGGAATATCAACGGGAATATCAAATTGCAGTAAAATTATATTTGGTCTATGCGAGGCTGACAGTCGCTCACTGATGAGTTTCTCAATTGAAAGCGGATGGCTCATGCGTTCGCGTGACCGACTTATATTAACCCCGGGCGGTCAAATAGCCACTCTTCACTTGAAGGTCATCACCAAAAGCAAAATAGTAGGTGTAATATTGTTTATATGGGTAATTTAACACTAGCATTGTATTGTATAATCAACAATATTACATTACCGAGACAAAATATTTTGTGACGTCATTTTTATATAATATAACAAAATATGTTGTAAAACAAAATAATTTTAAATCTAATTAAAGGAATGTCGCCGCGACCACACTAAGCAGAAGCTTTCGTCGGATTAAATTAATCAAAACAAAGACGTTGGACATAATGTGTTTTAAATTTGTATCATGTTCGTGAGTAATCTCAGACATTATTTAAATACAATTATTAATTAAATCTTAGTAAAGCAGTAAATAATAATATGTTTTAAGAAAAACTACTAAAAATAAGATATTTTTTAAATTTGTATTTTGGAATAGTCAAATAAAAGTATATCTAATTACGTTTAATTAAAGTTAAAATGTATTACTCAAAAAACTTTAACCATAGTTTCCAACCCCTGAGAAAGGGTTCGCAATTTACTAAGTTTATAGCTAGAGTTTTTCAATTAATGTCTCCTTTCACCCTATATTCGCATAAATATGTTCATGTACTAAGTCCATGACACAAATTAAAGTAAAAATATCGTTGTTAACTTTCTAACTGCCTATATATGTAACTAGTGATTCGTTAAATTTTAGTGGCTCATAAATAAACTGAACTTAGTTGCGATTCACATTTATACAGGTGATTGGAGCTTAAAGTTGTGTTACGCAATAGTAATTATTTCCACTGATATAATATCTTTAAACCAAACGTCATTTCTTTTAATTCATAAGACTTAAGAGATGTCCCATCTTTTAACGTAAATCATGGATATCGTAAGTTGATAGTTCAATCTTTGTATGATTGTGGTGATCATCGTATTAGATTAATTTTAGATTTTTCAGAAAGTAAATTCAATATGAAAAGAAAATCTGACTTGTAGACTCGACTAACAATACTTAATACTGTATTTTAAGCTCCAAACGTTCGACTAATTCACTCTGTATAAACATCATCCCGCTTTGTTCTGGACATGTCGACAACTACATTATAGTTAAAAATTAAATGATAATTTATTTTTAATATTTCTCCTTAAAACATGGCAGTCTTTTTATTTACACAAGTTTGATGTGCACAGGTCTCGAGTTTTATACTTAGTATTTATATTAGTGTATATTAGTATTATTATTATAGTAGTACTTAGTGTATATATGATACACACCTATGTGTATGTATACTACTTTTTAATGGTTTCAAGTTGCCAACATGCTTATTAATTTTAGAAATGCAACATAAAGATAATACAATACGCAATAAGTCTATAATTTTCCTCAAAGTTTCGCTGTTCTATATTGTAAGTTACAATCTGACGTGAAGACGACTTTTCAAGGAAACTTGTCAACCCTTAAATCCCTCCGCACACATTTCAATATATTTTAATACAACTTTTTCGCGAACCATTTTTGTAAAATAACACATTACGTTTTAATAACAATGTTAAAGTTTGAGTTATTCTTAATGTTGTTACGTTATTGAAAACATAAATGATTAATTTTGCGAAATAGGCGCGGTATCTTTAATTTTTTTTAATTATTATTGTTTGTTGACATAGAACCAATACTCATTTCAGTACTGTATGGGCAGTGTACACACGTTTCGCAGTTGCACTTACCTCACGTCACTAACTTTCCATTCCCTTGATCATATTTTTTTATGAGTCGGAGTTTACGCGATTTACTAAAAATTAAAAACAATCACAAAACAAATTGACAGTTAATATTATTTTATAATGCGACAGTTATTCATTTATTCTATCTCAATATCCTTCTATCTTAATAATAATAGAATCGAGTGAAAACACACATTCGTCGTTTTGAACGTGCACTGATTTTAAGTCCGTTAAAATCCCGTAACGTATGTGAATGGGGTAACTTGAAAGTTATTGTTGAGCCACGTATGAGTAAAGAGATTGCAACTTTTCCGGGCTTTCGAATATTTTAACGATACACCGACGTGTTTTATGGTAATACCTCTTATTAAATTACTTACACGTGGAGTAAAATGACACTAAACTTTTCCCGTTTAGTTAACAAAGTAGTATATGAATTTAAGTTATTAAAGTGTACAAAACATACTTATACTTAATATAATTTGATAAATTAATTATACACGTAAATAAAGAGAAAAAGAAGTAGTTCATTTGTTCAATTATTATTATTCATATAAGTATTAAAAAAGTTGAAATAAAAATAAAAGGTCATTCACCTAAATCATTCATCACATCTAATTAATTATTATGTTATTAAAATGAAATATACATTATACGTGTTTCCTCCATATTTTTCCTAAATATAGACAAATGTCTTAATCACTCTGTATAATTATATTAACAGGATCCTGGTGAGAGCGATCAGCTACACAGTTCACGGTTTAATTCCGGCTTCATGTGTGTTCGCGGACCGCTACAACCGGGAGGAGGTGGTGAGGTCCCTAGGGAAGGAGGTTAACATCAACCCACCGCTTATGCTGGGACAACTCCCTGATACACCAGAGGAACTGCTAAAATTAGATCAGGTTAGACGACTCATTTATTCACATTGCACACAAACAAATCTGGCAAAGGTTAAAGTTCTGAAACTGTATTTTTTACCCTTTCAAAGATATTTCTCTTAAAGTAGCAATAACTTTCAAAGTTATTCTTAACTTTTATAAGCTGAAGTGCTGCCGAAGTACGTCTTATATTATTTTATATTTTACAAACCAAGCCAAGTAAAATATAAATTTCAGGTAAGCACCAAAAAAGAAGTCCTCTAAAGTGAAGGTTGTTGAATATTTAATGCTTTAAAATAAAAAGAAATCCGTAAACTTAGGCACACTTATTTATCTCCAAGTCGGGTTCTGTATTCCAAGTAAATTAGCAGTAAAACCTTTTCTCGTATCTGCAATTGTTTTTTCGTTCCCCAATTACGAGTAAACGATACCTCCGCTTAGAGCCGTGAAACATTGATGAGATACGTTAGTCGCACAGGTAACAAGAAGGGAGAACCAATCACCCAGTCTGCTCACTGCTTTCTCCCCAATACAGCGAGACTAATCACGATAATGGACTAATGACAACCAGCTTACTACATCACGAAACTTCAACTTCGAAACGAAACTTATAAAATATTAAAGGACCCTACTAACTTCACTGTAGCGGGACTCGAAGTGTGATGACAAGATCTCTCAAACGTAAAACTTAGGAAGATATAGTCAGTCTCGAGTTAATTTAAGTTCAATAAACTTATTTAGTACAAATATATACATTTACATACAAAAACAATGGTCTGACCCCAAACATCCAAACCTGAAACAAATACCTACTTTTTGAAATAAATAATAGTAGGTATATAAATTATGAATATAGTATATACCGAAATAAAACCCGAAAGCTCTGTGAGACTAAACAAAAATAAAACTATGAGAAATAACTAAAGTATAGTGATCGATGTGGGAAATGGTAGGACGGTGGAAGCTAACATACGTAAGTTGAGTGACGTTCTTTAAATATTCACATTTATTATTTCGTTTGCACTTATTCTTTCTACTGCATCAGGTTTATACTGAATAAATATTATATGAGAATCTACAAAATGTCAGTTTTCATTAGATAACTCGAGTGGCTGCTATGAAGTAAGCTGAACTCCGCTCAGACCTTTGCATTACAAATGAACTTGAGTTTCCCAAGAATTAAAGAAAATATCTTATGTCAAACAAACAAAGCACACGTGTAGTGATTTTAACAATATTAAAATTGTATTAAAAGAAAATTTGCAAATTTTATAACATTTATTTTAGCTATTTTAGGAGCTTTGAAGTGGTCGTGCTCGTAGCGGTTGATGATTTTAATTTTCGGGTTAAATTTAGTTGACAGTCTGACACTAAAAGCTAACTAGTGCATGGGTTCAGTTCATAGGTTAATAAGTGATATTCACTGGATTTAGAATTTGAATTGTATTATCTATTAAGGGTATCAGATGTTACATAGTCTCCAACCGTCTTCTCAATTGAGTTAACTTCCAAGACCTCATATACCATTCTTAATATTTGCCGACTTTCGTTAGCGATCTATAGTGAACTTTATCCTCATAAATTGCAGACTTGTTAAATACCTATTTTTAAAACTTATTTTACCCAATTAACGTTTATATTTCAGTTTAAACCCCTTTTTAGATGTATTCTCTTTTTGTATCAAAGCTAAACGATTTTCATTGTAATGCTTCACATTTAATTTAGAAATAGGAAAAAGTGTTTTATTGATTTACACCTTCCACGAAATAGAAAGTGGAGCAAGATAATTTGTTTATTGAGAAGTAACATTTGGTTTTATATTATTTGGCACAAGGACCTTTTCTTTACCTTTTTCTTTGTACTGTATACTTTTCTCTATTATTTAAATTTTGCGGTGTCATATGTCTATCATTTGTGACGCTTTAATTTAAGTACTAAACTTAGGTACAGTTAACACTTTTTTGTAGACCTGTCTTACGTTATTCGCGACACTATGCATTTTTATCATATATTTTGATTATATAATATCAGAAGTCCAATCAGATACAAGACACTATCAAAGTGTAGACAGTCCGTCCTCATCAAAATAATAAATCATCAAAGATTATTTTACTATGTATATGGAAACTCGTGACTATAAAACTTTCAAATCGTCTGATTAAAAATAATTAAAATAAACGCAATAGTAAGCCGCATACGGTCGTTTAAATTCACAAATTTTATCATATCATATGTAACACAATACAAGAGTTCAATAATAAAATAATAATTTAAAACCTATAATGAATTGGTGGAATGGAAATTTGAAAAGGGAACAATAGAGATTAATAAAGAACTAAAGGCGCCTCTGATTAAAGAAGCCATTCCAGCGTTGACAAAGCCACCCAGATAACCACCTCATAAAGAAAAGAAACTGTAAGAAATCATTTCTATTACATTCGTAAGTATTCATTAGGTATATATCCTTCATTACAATGTTTTGGTAGGTACAGTTTAATAATTATTTTAATGAATATGATGGCGACCATATTATTTACTAATGTAAAAGACTTTATTTAAAAGTGTTTTATTATTTATATATTTATACCAACTCTGTATTCTATTCAATGTATCTAATATAAAAATATTTTAAAAATTCATTGAACTTTTTTTGGCAAGCGCCTCAAGCCGCACTAACTACGCCATAGTACATGTGATTATTCGAATTCTGATTGGTAAACCCCATATAGACTCTACCGCAGAAGACATTTCAACATACCTAAGCACATGCTTGCGGGTAACCCTGGATTGTGGAAAGTAAGAATGAGGTCTTTGACCAAATTGAGATGCTGAATAGATTTACTTAATACAATTTTTTAAAACTAGTAACCAATTTTTGTTTAAAGTACTATACATTTAATATTTTTCAGTGATGTGTATTTTAGTAACTAAATGTAAGTTTGACGTTTTTCATCTAAAAATAAAACAACACATTCGTCTCGGTATCTTAACGCTTTCCTTGAAAGTCACTTTTATGTTCAGGGACTCAAACTTGTAGACGAGAACTGGAAGGTTACTGAATTCCTGTTCTGAAACTGCCGTGAATATTACACGAGTCTGCAATAGAAATAGCAAGGCTTTAACAATTCTATTTTCGTTTTATATCGATATTTTAGTGGCTGAGGATGAACATATAAGTGAAATTATATAATTATGACATATATTGCATTTTTATTGAAATGATATAGTGTTCCATGAGTCTAGATAACTTCTACAACAGATATATGTATGCAAGTACCTTGGTGTAGCCAATCCATTATCAAAACGCAACTTCACATCACATACTTTTACCGTCTGCGTTAAGTAAGCCTCGGTAATTACTATCACTGATACAAGTCTATGAGTGGATAACTGCGCTAAAAAGTTAACTTTCATACCATAAAAAAAGATAAACTTTGTGGCGTACCAGTAACTTACTGTCTAGAAGAAAAGACTCCAACAAAACTCTAGCGTCACCATCCTTACCTGTATCAAGGTATCCGTAATCTATTCCCCAGGAAAGAAACACCAAAATAAAGTATATAAGTGAATAAATGTAACATTGTAATTGTAATCGATAATTCCGATATTTAAATATCAAAGGGAAATAGCAAAACAGAAAACTCGATAAACACAAACAAATAAAGCTATTTAAACTTTTATCAGTTTAATATTCATGTCATTTAGCATGAGGATTGATAAACAAAATTTCACGCGTAAAATACAAAATAATTTGTACGTTACGGAGTAATATAAATGCAATAAAGTCACCGAACTTTTTATGTACTCGTGGTAGAGAAAAAGTCTTCTTCGACTTCATTGTTCGAGTGTACATTTTATATTCTACTTTAGGACTCATAAACTGCGTTTTCATCAAATAAAATTTCCACCTACACTTATTTACAAGTTGTCTCAAATTCCTCGGCGATGCCTGTAATAAAAATGACAGTAACTGTTATTATTCTTCTAGATACAACTTTACCGTCTACCTATAGATAGAGTAGATACGATTTCATCGAGTTACAAATATTTACGCGGTATTTATGTCATGTCTTCTCTAGCATTTATGTCGCACTTCAAAGTAACCAGCGGTATCTAACTATTCCACGTTAATGTTAGAAAGTTCTAGAACAATGTTTAAAAAACCCTAAAATATAAATTATATAAATTGATAAAATTCCATTTTATTCTCATCAAAGCAATTAACTAGGTACCAACATATAAGTTAAAATATATATATTTTAAAAATACATACTATATATCGTATTTCAATTATAATCTGAATGCTGAAGCTTCTACAAAGGATAAAACATAACTTCAAAACTTTTTTAACCAGTATAAAATGTGAATTTTGAAATCACGGGAATTTGCTTCATTCGTTTTTTGTTAAATCAACGAAGCGAGAGTGGATTGTCATGTTATTTGAGTGGAGTTTATTCCGTAACTCGTCACATGCAGCGTGAAATATTTTGTTAATCTATTTTTATACCCCGACGCGACGCTCAGTCTACCATTTGTAATTAATGCGACAGAAAAGTTTATTCAATTCAAATTTCATTTATGTTAATGCATTTATTATCTTTACTTTGAGTGAGTTCAGTAATAAAATATATATATGTAGTGATGTTTGAGGTTTATTAAAAATAGTTTTTGATATAAAAGATACATTGTGGTCCTCTTCATGATGCTCTGAGATGGGTGCCGATTATTTCCAAATTTTGGGATAACGAAACGTAGAAGTAATTCATATGAACAAAATACATTTGCATTAACTCAATAAATACAACTCGATTGCATCTATTATTCCAGTTTTAATATTATAATTAAACTGACAATTCATTCCCATATAATACAACGAATATTTATTTTCACATTTGCGACAAAAAACACGTGTTTTTTTATAACCAGCCATGTGAACGCTTCGCCTAATATTAAGATTATATTTTCTAAAATTCATATCCATGTTTAGATTGTTCAATAATTATTCCTTATTGGAACGCAAAATCTATCTTGTATAGAAAGAGATGATAGGAAAAATAATGAATACCAATCTCAAGAGAATAGCTTATAGTTAGATATTCCTCGTGAATCGCTTCGAAGGAAAAATAAATTGGGTCCTTATTACTTAATTCTATACCAAATTACTTCAACGAAACATCAAACATAAATATAAACAGGTACATTCGACGAAGAAAATGATCTACCAATTTTAGCAATTTATTCTCCTAATAAAAAGTATCATAATAATTGACGTTCGGGATTTGTGAATGATATTTACATATTTATAAAATAGAAGATTGAAATATATTACTCAATAGGTTTAAAATAGGTAATTGAGGTCACTGTAGAAAATAATAAAGATAGCATTAGTATAAAACAGACTTTTGTCATACAACCTTGTGTCATACAATAAACCTCACTAGGGTGGTAGACCATTTGCTTGGTCTACTGTACATATTTCCTAACATTAAATTTATTATAATCTATTTACAAAAAAAAAATGGAGGGCGTTTGATATAATAAATCAACATAAAGAATATGAAAGTAAACAATATTATTATTTTAGGTGTTCATAAAATCAGAGCTAAAAGTTGGTGTAATATACGTGAAAGAAGGTCAATATTCTGAAGAAGACATTTTGGACAATAATGAAAATTCACCATTGTTTGATGAGTTTCTGCAAGTTCTTGGAGATAAAGTCAGACTTAAAGGTAATTTAAAGTTGAATCTTTTCAATTAATTAAAGGATCGATCATTAACTTTCTTCTGTCTTATTCTATCACACACAAAATTTTATTGATTTCAGGCTTCGATAAATATAAAGGCGGTTTGGACACAGTTCACGATTTGACTGGCCTATACTCCGTGTACACGAACTGGCGCGGAATAGAAATTATGTTTCACGTGTCCACATTATTGCCATATGAGAGACATGATCCTCAAAAACTTCAGAGGAAGAGGCATATTGGAAATGACATCGTCTGTGTGGTTTTCCTTGAAGCTGACAACACCAGCTTCTCGCCAGCTTGCATTAAGAGTCACTTTTTACATACATTTCTTCTGGGTTAGTATTTTATTTATTAACATTTATGATTTATAAGAAAACTATTGAGGTTCTTGAATTCTTTTATTATTGTTTAATTATACCTATTATATTTTTTCTCATAGTATTTTTTTAATTATCGTATCCAACGTATATCCGTTATTTTTATAAAACATAAAGTAAGTAAAGGAACAAAATAATGATATTATTTCTATATGATTTGTGTAATTCAATTGTTATAGTGCGAGTGTCGGCTCGAATCAAACGTCGTCCTACACGTTACGAAGTATCAGTAGTGACGCGGGACGAAGTCGGCGCGTACAAACCTTATCTTTGGGAGCAGAGTGTCTTTGACAAGGGAGCCATGTTCAGGTAATAGAATTAGTACATTTTTCCTCTTATTATGATAATATAATATACATGAAATTGAATAAATGTATTTAAGAAAAATGGAAAAGGATTTATTTACAATTGATATTGGATAAATACAGTAGATATTTATTTCGAATTTGTGTTTATAGTGTCCTTGTCTTCATTTCGATTCAGGGAATTGTGTGTATATGTGTTTATGATTATTAAAATTATCCAACTCAGGGAATGGCTTCTAACAAAAATAGTGAATGGAGAACGAGCTTCCTACTCAGCCCCAAAATTCGCTAGAATGCAAGAGAGAACACGAAGCCAAATGCTTGAAGACATTGTTGCCAATTTACAAAATCACGCTGAAACTGGACAAATACCTAAACCTTATAGACGAGGTAATTAAAAATTTAACACCTTATTACAAAAAAAAAAACTTTTTTAAATGTATATATTTTGGGATTCCAGGATCTTGGCGCCCGATTGGTCATATGCGACCTTCGTCCCCTCTTTTGGATTCCGTACGTGATCAATTTGAAGATTATGATCAATTGGCCAAAGACTTTACACGCGTCTTCCTGAATAGTGAGTTGAATGCAGCTCAAAACGCACAATTGTTTGATGTGGTGTTCATGGTAGGACAATCTAAGCAGAAGACTAAATTTATTGGCGTTAGAGCTATTCTTGGAGTCAGAAGCAGGTTAGTGACGTCATTCAACTTATGTTCAATGTCTGATGGAACGGGAGCGTTGTTATAGTAATAAGGCTCCATTCCTGCTTGAACAAATTTTGTTTGACTGTAACAAAGTTCTTATACCTATAGCCTAAGCTATCCTAATTTAGTATTAAATTATCGTATAAAGCATATCATATAAAATTCTATATTTGAAATTTTATAAAAATATGGTAAATTCCAGGGTGTTCCAAGAAATGTTATATGGAATACAAACTGGATTCGGTTCACCTCAAGTGCCCGTCGCAGAGTTATTAGCAAGGCCGGCACCCACGTTGCTATCACCCACACCAGCCCGACAGAAAAGTAGCAACTTCCTGCAAGTGCCAGATATTGAATCACCGAGGTTTGTTCATTCATAAACAACTTGCAATTAGCGAAACTCACTACGTCCAAGTTTTCAATAATAACTAATTCTATTATTGTTTTTGCATCATTCTTGAAACGCGAGTTTTTTCAACACCCACTAAGTGTATTTATAATTCACTAAGCCAAACTTTGGGATGTATGGTTTTAGAACTGATTTCAACTAAAATATTTTAGGAAATAAGAAAAGAAATACAATCTTAATTAACTATAGGTATAGTTAGTTAGGAATTAGCTATAATAATAATTAAAATTAATGACATATTAAAGTCCAGGCAATAAATACTAATTTCAGACCTAAGAGTGTGCCAAGTTCTCCAATGGTAAAGCGTGCATTCTCTCGCCTCGGTACAATCACAGCCGGTTGGGGACGATCTATTCGAAAACAACATTCGCAACTTAACGCTGATGATAAGAAAAAATGGGCCAGTTCACAGGATTGTTCTAGTAATTAACAATTTATTAACTCATTTAATATTAACATTTAAAAATCTCTTAAATCGTTTAATGTATTTTATAGATAAAGAAGGTAAAGATAAAGACAAGGACAAGAACGCTGCTTTAGCAGTCCCAAGACTGTCAGTATGCGCAGACGCACAAAAAGTTGATAGAGCTAAACTTGCTCAAACTGAGGTAATGTTCCAATATCTATAATCTAACCGTAAAATATATATATTAACATTTATTCTGTAAACTTTTCAGTTCTCCATCATCGAGTTCGATCCAGATACATTCCGCATTCTTCTGGATTATTTGCATACAGGCAGTTGTCCTCTGACTTGTGCCTCTATACCCGGGCTCATTTGTGCTGCAGAGCATTACGACTTGCCTGAACTACTGCAAGCCTGTTTTCATCATGCCAAACAGTTTCTTAGAATTGAAGTTGTGAGTTTAATCAGGTTCACTCCTTAATTTTATAAGGAACAACTCTGGTTTATCAATTCATATTTCAGGTATGCACCATGCTGATCTCGTTGGAAAATTATTTCTGGAGATACACTTCAGCGTCAGAGTTGGTAAACATGATATTAGTATTTGTCGAGCAAAGAGCTTTCGCACTCTTCCAATCGCCAGAGTTCTTAAATTTATCCGAGTCCATGGTCCAAATGATTATGTGTCGCAGTCTCGAAGTAACTGAAATAAGGAAATTTGAAGCGATGCTCAACTGGGCTAGACACAAAATAAAATCTAAATCGACGACAAAGACTGATGCTAAAAATGAATTTAAATGCATAATGGAAAGATTAGCTAGAGACCTGAAGCTACATAGAATATCTCCACAGGAATTGATCAAGGTCGTTCTCCCATCGAAAGCTATAAAGAACGAGAGGATTCTGGAAACCTTAATGGACCAGGCTAACTCTGGCATGTATAGGATACAGGAGGGATATATCGAGGCCTGTCAAGAGAGACTCAAGAAACAAGACTCACGCTTTTCAGAATGGGAAAGTTTCGATTACGGAATATGAATTGGCGCTGTGAGGTATATCAGTGTATTAGATAGTTTACGAAGTGACTGGCTTAGATCTTTCTAAATGTTGGCGCCTTCTAAAGTATTATTGTTATGATTGTATATTCTTCGGTAGAGGTACGAGAACACTTGTACACTTCTCGAGTAGTCCTTGTTGTTGTTCTATTATACCTATATATACCTATTTACATTTAGACGTGTTCATTACCTTCTCTATTCTCTAATAAACAAAACAACAAATGATTGCTATAAACTTTGTTATTCCCAAGTGAAGTCTTCATGTTACCACTTTTCCTTCGTAAGCAATAATTGTTAAACAAATACAATTTCTGTTTACTTTCTTCAAATCTAAATCACAGTTATTGTAGTTTGTTTTATTTTATCGTAAGTGTGACTGAAAAATTATGAATTATTTTGAGAAAAATCTATCAAGAGAGTAAAATATACTTCAAAGATTGTTGTTTCAAAAAAAAGATATATTTTTAAAATGTTGAATATTAAGATGTTTATCCGTAGATTGTCTAACAATGCGTTTATTAAGAAGTGTCCAAGATTAAATCTTTTCTATCCTTTATATATTTTCTTCTATATAAATCTATACTATAATATAAAGTCTATCCCTAGGAAAAATATTATTTATATACATACAAATAATAGATTTGTGAAGTTCGGTATTATACATTGTCGAACTATATTGTTCTAACATAGATGTTTTCTTCCGTAAAATATTGATGTGTTCTTATAAAAAAAATGTTTTAGAAACACGCGATTGTGTAATGTTCATAGAATTCTTTCAAATAAATGTTATTAAATGATAGATAAAGCATAATCCTAATTATTAGGGAAGAGGCTAGGCTATTAAATTATCAGTTTGAGTTGATGTAATTTTTGAAATAAACGGTTAAAGTTGTGTTGCGTGCTTTTGGTGCATATCATAGTTGGATTCTTCGCACCATTAAAACACGAATCAAAGTGATGTTAGCTGTCATTCTATATAAAATTAGGTGTCATTAATGTTTTGCCAAATCGTATATTTAAAATGGTTTTCTGTGCTTATTGCCTATAAATGTTGTTGAAATTATTTAATATGTATGTTTTTTGAAATAGTGTATTTATGTTTTTATGAAACTTATGTCTAACTTAATGTGATATAAAAAAAACTTTGTAAACTTTGGATACATTTAAATTTCGCTCCAATGTTAAACTGAAACAATAAGAAGTTCTGAAGAAGAACAATTATTAAAATTATCTGTTTTATTTTTAATAATTAAAATTGAAAAATCCACATTTATAGTTATTATATTTAGTTTGAGTTTCTTCTGTTAGTTTTATAGACGATTTTCAAAATGACTCGGTTACAAGTCAAATTTCTAATGTTCCACCTATTTTAATTTTATTTGAGAGATTTTATATAATTAATCTTGTATTAATTAATCAATTGACATTATAAAAAAGTAGATGATATTTTAACAAATATGATATGGTTGATCCCAGGAATGAAAACTGTGAAAGGATCTCAAGGAATTCTTCGAAGGAATCGAAATATCACTCAGACACATGTAGGTAAATTACGTAGGTACCTACAAACTGTCACACTTCCTCTTTTTGTTTCAAAAGACTTTTTAAGTCTTGATATACTCAGCTTGTCATAGAATTAATATGTAGAAACACCAAAATTGTTGTAGTTACCTATTATAGTTATGTATAATTCTTTAAGGTCTACTCTCCTCGGATGCATTAATTTATCACGATTCTATGTTTCAAATTGTACAATTGATGTAAAAATTGCTTCCGTGGAAACTGGACCGAAAGTCGTTTAAGTTTTCTATTCCAATATTTTAAACCTTCCTGTGATTGTGGATGTTGCTATATGTTAATATGTGAAACCTTTAAAATATATACATATATAAATTAAATATAAAAGATATATCTCTGTTATGTTGCATGAGCAAAGGTTATTCAATGAAATTTTATGTGGTGAATAAATTTTTTTGTGTACTACTTGTATTGTTTCATTTTTCTCCTGCTTCGTACTTAGAGGGTCGCAGACGGATTGGCAGAATTTTAAACTAAAAATAATCTCAATGGCTTCACACCCGGGAATTGTATCAGATACTTTTATAAAATAAGAATATTGCGATTAGATCAGACATAATACTATTTTTACAATCCCAACAAAACACTATTTTTAAATTCTTTAAAAAAAATCTGTACGTAAAAATGACGTAACTACATCTGTTAAAGTAACGTCATTATACGTCACAGAAAAATAATTGTTCGATTTTTAAAATAGAATCTTTACAATTTATTATTTAGGTTACTAGGAGAGAAATGTTTTAGACTAATCATGCTTAGTAATTTCGAAAAATGTTACAGACGCCTAAATATCATAATAAACAAAAAGAACAATCGTATACAGGAAAATCAGGCGTTTCTGCAAAAACCAAAAATTCTTGCATCTAACTTCCAGCCTCGATTGCGATCGATTACGAAAACTATTATTAAATTAATATTATTTACTATTATTTTTACTTATAAACTTAATTATGAAATGTTATTATTTAAAAAGCTTGAACGTAGTGCGCTTAATTTTTATATCAACCAATAGCGCGTGCCGGATCCATCTCGACCTCTGTTTCCGAACGCTGCCGCAGGTATAATCAGCGCCCGAGCGCCAGTCTCCTCGCAGCGGGCGTGCGGCCGGCTGCTCGTGTGCAGTGCGCGGGGCGAACCAATACGCGCGTGTTCGCGGTGACAGGGGTCGAACGAACATTGATATCCGACGGTCAGTGCGATGGCCATGATGATGGAGAACGGGATTATGAACAACTATGACGGGTCCTACGGGGACAATTATATGGAACAGGAGGAGGAATGGGAACGCGAGGGCCTCCTAGACCCAGCCTGGGAGAAACAACAGAAAAAGGTCAGTTCCACGACAAATACTCGTCTACATAAAATACACGGAACTTTCTAAGAATATTACTGTGATTTTATTAGAAATATTAAGTGTTATTCAGTATGTGTAAATAAATTATTGGATTTTCAAATATATGTATATCGACAAAATAACCTTATCGACGTGACTCACGTTTGAATTTACCTTATTCATGTATTAAATAAGGTATAAAGAAATATGTGAATATAATCCTGCTACACACAATATTACCCATGTGTGAAACTAGATAGAATATTATTAATATTAAAATAAGAATAAAATTTCATTATTAAAATCTAAATTAAATAGACTTACCAAAGGCAAAAATATATAACAATTACAGTACGTAATATATTTATACGCCGAATAATTAAATATTGCCTACAAAAATTAAACTTATTTGAAATCAAAATTCAAATATTGCCCAGTTTCCCGCCGTTGAAAGTAGATCGTGGCCGTGGACACTATTAAAAGATTTCATAGAGCTTTTGGAGCGAGTGAGACGAACGTACGTCTCATGCTACGAGAGCGAACGGGTCAGAGAGAGAGGAGTCGAATTTCCGTTAGTCATGTCCTAAAATGGGTCCGGAGCAGGCGCCGCTGAAAGCGCGGGCGTCCGACTGCGTCACCATATATCCCGTATTTCAGGAAATTGCTAAGAAATGTTAGTTACTGACATGATGTGCATGGTTTATGCAATCACCAGCACCTTCGTGCGAGCGCTCGTTACGTACCTCATGTTAGCACTCGACAGGAATGTCATTAGCAGTTGCGAAAGCCCCCGCATCAATTTATAACCGAGTGCAGACATAAACTCTTAAATTATATCTCCCTAAAGCGATATAAGGGGCATTATATTGAAGCAGTATCATATATCAAAATATTATTTTTAGAGGAATCGACTTCAAATTTATATTTCACTTTATCACGATTTTTTTAAAATTAATGTTTAGCTAGCTTTAAATGTTTGCCTATATAGGCCATCGACTGCAATTCGATAAATAACATGTATTTATGTATGTAAATTTGTCACAGGGGTAACCTTCTATTTTGTCTGCACTATTGTAATACTTTCTTTAGCCGTCATCCTTAACACAATTAGATAATTGAGCCCGGTAATAAGCATCAATGCATACTATTAAGCAGTTTACTTACCTACTTTTATAACCGTTTCAGTTAGTTACTAAAAGAAACATAATGATTAAATTCCAACAATGAATTCGATTTGTTTTTCTAGCGACAACTTACCTACTGCGTTTATACTAAAATTACTTACGTTTGTAGTTTTAAAGTTTTGACTGAAGTAAATAGTAAGTTGAAAGTAAACAATGTCTAAGGATATGTAAACAAAGAATCCTGCCGTACGGATCATTGGCCGATCGTTAGGAGAGGGGTCAATGCCGCGTTCAACCTCATATGAGATGTGACTTCTTTTTATTATTGATCTTACCACACATCCTTCCATTGAGACTTGCAACAATAGAAGCAATTTGGCTTCCTAATTGGCTTTAAATAACAAAACAATTAAGATTGTAAACATTGAAATTCATTAGTACGATGCAAATATACAACTATTTATAATATTATAAATTGTGAATACTCTTACAATGATGCGAAACTAAATATTTAGGTAAATAAATAATTACCTAATTTAATAATTACAGTTCTCTCATAAGTTAAAACTACTAGAGAAAACTTGTCAATCAAATTCTATGCGACTCATTATATTGCAGGCGATGTGCGTGACCACTTGTTCATACAATCATGTGTGAACTAAAACACATATTTTAGGATTAATAGAAAAACAAAAGAATACGAATTAGTGTTTGTAAATGATAATGCGCTGGACCAAAGATGGTAAATTTGTTTCTTGTACCTTCTTTAGTACATTCAACTCGATCGTTATAATTCGCAAAAATTTGTCCTGGAAATATTCCTATAAAAGGACGAGTAATGAAATTTAATTGCATTTTCCATGGCAACCAATTTAATCCCCCGAGCCACAAAAACTGGTACCACTTATCCTTAATTTAATTACAAGCACATCCCGCAACGGGGATAGTGGTACATACAATTTAATTTTGTTCTTAAAAAATACATGATATAGCCAAAACAAGGAAACTCAATCACTCGAAGCGATTATGGAATCATATTAAATTACCTATATTTGTGTCAAACGTGACCATTTCTGCTACAATTACATAAGATTGAAAGAATGTCTAAGGTAAGCTAAGCTAACTTACTCACATTACAAAATAATTTTTTTTTTCAATAAATAGGTATTTTTTTAATAAAAACGTTCACAGCAAGTATTTGCAAGCGCAAGTGCACCACCTCTTGTTACACTCGACTACTTAGCAGAATTCGAAACGCGACCACTTCACTTCATTTAGCACAAAAGGGCTGTAGACTAAGCCACTATTTCTCTATTGATTTATCATGTACGTGAATATGGATTAGAAGACAAGGACAACAGAAACACAGTCTGCTCATTTTAATATTGATGCATATAACAAGCCAATGGAAATGCATTATGCACGTCATTTAGAGAGAAATTTCAAATTTAACATAAACATCCGACATCTATAACTTGTCGAACTGGTCCTCTTCACTTTCTCACCTCATAACTTTTCAATTTCTAGTAATTTTCAAGAATTATGTTAGCAATTAATTTAATTATACCTAATTATTACTAGTATCGTAAATAATGTATAATTATTGCATTTTATGCATTAATAAACGCATGCATTCATGAATATAATGAATCCTAAGTATATTTTTTACGTTCACACGGTTCCTTCCCATACAAATCTGAAGGTATTAATCTGACGTAAATAAATTTATTACAAAAACTCAAGATTTAATGTGGTAGGCAGACTGAAGCTAGTCCCGAGGTCATACTTCCTTAAGCTTCCATTAAGCCGACATCGCAGACCATTCTTGTTTTCTAAACCTTTCTACGTGCATTAGCTAAACCACACTCTAAGTACTAGAAACAGTTGAATTAGTTACTCCAATCCCATTTTGCTATCTGCCCCTGCCACTCCCTACAGCCATCTAAAAGCATTCGTTCTGTCATTAAGCCGAGGAGTTATCACCTTCGCATACCTTTCGCGCAATTCCCGTGAACACTCTGGGTCGACGACTTGTGTTATACTGAAGAACACATTTAACATGACTGAGTTGAAACAAAACTTCAACGAATAAATGCTGATTAACGTATAAACTTTATATAGGACTTCTATTAAAATTAGGTTCTTTATTTGCCACAAATAAGTAAAGAAATATCAATTTAATGTCGAATGTAGTTGAATTTTGAATAGCACCAAATCAGTAAAAACTTCGAGTAAATCCAATATCACGATTATTAAACAAAAATAGCGCGCGTACTTAATTTTTTTATTACAAAACCATTACACAACATTTGACACAGCTATTTTTTCTCAACGTTATTTAGCTTACTGGCAAAGTATCAAAGACTATATAACATCGCTTTGCATTATCCTCTAGCAGGGCTTTTGCGTGAAACCAATATAAAAATTGGACCCAGAAGACTTGATTCAATGTATTAAGTTTATTACGCACTTATATGAAAATTAATCACTGTAAAAACAATGATAGACTACTAAAACATTCAATCTTGTAACAAAATTTAATTACACCATTTATCATCAGAACGCCTCGAGATTCTTGTAAATATTTTTCTAAGCGACGAGGTTTGATAAGTAAACATATTTCAAGAAAATATCACCTACCTACCTACCTATCTATGTAAACGCTTCTGTGCCATTACGTGTTAGAAACGAAAATATTATTTTTTTACGGATATCTTGTGACTAATGTGTCGAACACTATTTTCATCAAGAGATTTCTCATTTATTTTTGTAATGCGTAATTATATGTTGCAATGAGCATTTTAAAACTGATATTTACCTCATTTTGTTAAAACTTAACTAGTATTTATTATAATAAACAGAATTAAAAACAAAAATTAATTGATCACTTCATCTAAATTATCTTTGATATCCAGTTTAAAACCACCTTCGGCCTTGAATATTGAACTACGACATGATATTATGTACGGAATAAATTTACATTAACTTAAAACAGTGGAGAAACCAACTTTCTAACGAGTGTTATCATGAGCTCGTGGTCCCACATACAGAAACCTGATTTCCTTATCGACTCCCAAACTTACTCATGCCGTCATTATTCACAAAAATCATGTCGTTCATATAGAAAGCGCAATATGTTATTCCTCAAAAATATGTTGGTGATTCATTTATATGTTAATATTTGTTTTGCTAGCTTATAACTTATTTATTGATACGATTTCTTCTCGTTTCATTTCCATACAAACTAATGAAAAATGGTGGTGAATTTTTATAAGCGATAGCTTAGTTAGACATAATACTTAAGAATTTTATTAAATTAAAACTTTTAAAACGTTAATAAAAGTTAACTCCCACTTGCCTATTTGGAAACGCATGGTGCATCGTACGTAATACATATATATTCAATAGAGCTATGTATCTATAGTCATACTCAGACACGTCAATAATATCATTTTAAGTGAACCGGTTCTCTCGCTACTAGTAGTAATCATAGACACTTAAATAATTTAGACAATACTGTTTTCAATTCAAGCTTTTGTACAACAAAATAGACATAAACTTTGCAAATACTTTCAACGGCTACCGCAGCTGTTCAACTACGTTGTGTTTCGTGCCGTTAGCAATTCAACATTCTATTAACCCTTTCGCGCGTGTGCCCTTGACATATCCCATTCAAACTTGAATAGATTTAATTTATTAGTATTTATTCTATTCTAATTGATTCTTAAACCTACAATTCTTTCACAATTAGATAGGCCTCGCTTACCCGCCCACTCACTGCATCCAGGTGCGTTGTAACATCTTGAAGTTGGACAGTCTAAAGCAGAGGTTCCCAACCTTTTCTCTTCCACCATCCTTATACAATACTAAAATAACTAAATTATATTATACCTTTTATACATTAAAAAATATATATGACATTTAAACTTTAAAAATTACACAGAATATCAGGCAAAATATGCCACGGCCCCCATCTGTCGCTGCTCATGAGGGTATATAGTGACCCCATTGGGATTCAATAATCTAGTGTCAGTTAATTTTATTTCTATAATCGTTATTAGTTTTACTCTTAGTTGAAAAATTATGTCATTAACAGTGTTCAAGGGAAATCCTAAATGTAAATGTATTTATTTGCTTTTAAAATTTGTTTTATCTTTGCTGTAGGCCATAAATTCGTGTTTATTTATTATAATTTATTGTTAATTGTTAGTTGGGAGAAAATAATAATAAAGATTAAACCATAATGTTAACAAACGAGACATCGTCGTACGTTCGAGTTATACACTGCAAGCTGTTACGTGCCAACGTCGCCTATTTTTATCTCTGTCGCGTCGCCTACGCAAATTGCTTACACTGACTTGAAATTATAATTAGAAAGCCGTACTAAATTTATTTTCTACAACTGGACGAACTCGAACGATCCTTGTTCCGCTTCTCATCCGTTCTAATTCACAGTCAGCTGACACTATTATTCGAGCACTCGCTATCCTTTTCGTTCGTGAATATTATTATGGTAACTGGTTCGGCGAGAATTGCGATTATCTGTGTGATAAAGGGAGCAGCCGGCGCACGAGTCGATAGTAACAGAGGGGACTCTTTCAAACTATTCAGTATTAATTTATACAGACCACCCCAATATTCAACAAAAGCAAATTTGCCGTTCCGAGTTTGAATAGGATCTGATTACAGTGAATTCTTCGAAATAATTTGAGCGATATTGGTAAATCTCTGATTCATTCATTCTAAATAATGCCTAAATAAAACTTGTGCATTGAATCGCAAAATCCGTTTGTCACGATGTTGCGCAAACCAAAAGAAAAAGGTCAAACGCAATAAATTATTATCTTAATATCGAAAGCAGACAAAATCTAATTTGTAAAGTAGCCCCAATTTTTAAATGCGGTGATTCATTGTGTCCTAGATGCGCCATTAGAATGGAGTATTGCAGTGTAAAAGTACTTGATATGGATGACAGAGATGCATTGAGTGAATTACGTGGGCGGCTTCCGTTTTATAGATGATACGAAATTGTTGATTAACCACTTGTTTATGCTAGTCTCACCTACACTAGTAATATGAATAATAAATGTAAAATTTTTAAAGCAAACAAAAAACTAGTTTCTATTTTTAAAAAATGTCTTTTATAACATTGTTATTTTATGTTAGCGTAGGCAGGCTGTAAGTCTGATTGTATGTGATATGAGGAATGAGATATTATAAATTTTGAATGTAGTCTGTAGGGAATCAGATTATTTAAAATAGATATTTCGTCATGTTATAACTCTTATATCAATCGAATCATTAGTCACTTCCAAAGCTTAATATTCTATTAACAATAACAATCGATACAAATTATAATAAAAACACATTATCATAATGCCATTATTATGTTCGTTGCTTGACAAGATTCTTTACGTATTAAATGTTCCTTTATGTTTGGTCTTTGTTATGTTTTCTCAATGCCACTTTCCTTATAAAGAATCGTATGACTTATATTTTAATTACCTATACAAACAGTCGCATTATTATCTTTAATTGCATTTTATAGTTTTTGCTTTTAAATTAAAAATACGGGTATGTAAATTTACACTTACAATGTATCTGTGATCCCAAACTATGTATCATGTAATGAAAGACATGAAGACATGAAACTGTTAACAAATATTTCCTTAGTTCCGGGAATCATAAAAAACCGACAAACCATTCAGCCACAAAGATCGTCAAATGTATTTAGAATGGAATTTGGTCTTACAAAATCGCTATGCACGTTTTTTTAACTATAAATACCTATCTCGTAAGTTTTCTAAATGCGGGCTGGTTTCTAGTAATTCTAGACTATCCGGGTTTAATGTTTCTTTGTCGCATTCCCGACGAGAATTGTTTTTATCGCCACTTACGAGAAATCGTTAAGAAAGTCCTAAAGACGAATTAAGCTTTAAACAGTTGGTTATTTATTTTGGCGTGTGTATTCTTACGACTCGATGACGCTGACATAGACATTTTCACGTTGCACAACACCGCTGTGGCTGGTGTCCAAAAATTCAAATTTCACATGCAATATACGATGTAAGTTTGCTAATGAGTCTGTTGTTTATATGTTGTTATTCTTTAACTTATTAAACTATTCTACGTCGTTTAATTTCAACAACTTACTTGTTTTTGTACTCTTGATAAATAAATACATAAATACAGTGATCTCACCTCAAAACTGGGTATGACAAATAATTGAAACAAATATTTACACTAACAAAGAATCTAGGACTTTTGGCATTCATAATAAAGACTGAAAAAGAGATTAAATAATTACATATTGGAATTAAATATAATTGAAATCCATAGAAACAGTAAGTTCTAGTAATGCACGTAGTGAATAATGAAAACCTATTTTCTATTCAACACAAGTTTTATACACAAAGAAAGCGGTGTTGTGGCACGGTGTATTGTTTAGTTTGGAATTGTATCACGTGTCCCTTGTTATATGTCATTAGACCACGTTCTCGTCATGAACGCTTATTGTTGATGTTTTCTTGTGCCTTCGTTCATCCTTAAAGCTATTTTAACAAAAAGATCACTTCGAACACCCGCTGCGACAGATTTATCTTCTACTTTTTCATCTAAAAATCTTTTGTAGCCTGCTTCTATCTCCAAAACAAAATAGATTATTGGTCTTCCTTAATTAGTAATTTAGATAAGAAGATTTGTAAGCAGGTTTTTTCACCCGAAAGTCTCGTAACCTATTGACAACGTACTCGAGCGCGCCACTAAATATTTTGAATATTTGCCAAAATTATTTTTATTATCTAAACGGTGGTCACGTAATCTATGTAACAGCTATTAGGTAATTAAATTCTTCCTTCAGTGACAACCCTAAAAAAATATTTGCATTTGTAAGTATTGTGTTAAAATCAAATACAATTAGTTAACCTAAAAATAAAACAATAGGTTAGAGAAGAATCTAATTTGCATTTAAAAAGCAAATCACAGTTAACACGAACTTGAGGAGAGCAAGAATATCTATTGTTTTAGGTATTGTAGGAAATTAGGATTACCTTAGCAAACCAACGAGCTTAAATAATACTCTCTAAATATCTCTCTTCAAATTGTTTTTAATGAGTTAATCAATCAACAGCTAAAAAGATTTGATTTGAAAAATGTAATTAATACATTCCTATTAATAACATGAATTTATAATTTAGACTTTCACTAATAAAATATTAAATTTTTAGTTTATAATCCTATAAAATTCCATGTAAGTGATCGACAACACCATTAGAATGAGGTAAAAGTGAAATCATAATATTAATAGAGGCTGAATGAGCAGCACTGAGGTGGCTTTCCACGACTACTTCACACGGCTTCACTGCCAGACGATAAAAGCGAAAACACAATAAAGAATTGTCCGATTTCATTGCAAACCTTTCTCATCTTTCAACGTCAGCGTTGATGTGTGATAAACATGTGCTAGCTACCGTTTGTACTACAAAACGAACGCACAAAAAATTAAAATATAGGTACTCGTAGATGTTACTTGGTGATCTATTTATATTCAAAACCAATAGCTTCTTGTGACCTATTACTAATTAGGTTGTCATTTCTATGGAATGTTATAGACCAGTCCATTCATTTTAAATGTGGTTAAATGACTAATGGAAACTGCCTTACATTTTGATGCGTTAATTAATATCATATACTCTATCTAATACTAATGGTTTTTAACATATTTTCTTTTAAACTCCTATCAATACTTAAACTACATCATCCGTATATTTTTGTAGTTAACTCATCAAGATTACCTCTTCAATATTGCCGATGAGTACACACGTATTACATCTTCTTACATCATTATTTACATACGGAAGCGATTCACTAAAGTTACAAATCATAGCGGAATTGCGAAAGCTACCATGGCGGATTCGGATTATTTTTAGTTAGCAGTGTGGTTTATATATGGGTTTGTTGCGGCATTTGTTTAGAATACATTCTATTCTTTGACCTGAATCTCATTTTAACGGAATGAATCTAAAATCAGAGAATCATCAACTACCAGTAGACGAAGTATAAGGTTCTACAGCAATCATTTGTAATATTTATATAAAAATCTATCTCAAATGTACCAACTACATTGTAAATGATGTTTTGATAAAAATATCCTAGTCTACGGATTTACAGACGCCTACGCAAGTAAAATGGGTATCTGGCTAAATATTTGAATAACATCGTCATGTGTTCCCATGGAGATTTTATCATTGGTGTTATTTAAAGAGACGCTCGTCATTGTGCAACTATTATGCTTCAGATTAACGCAAGCAATTGTTATTTGTGTTTTCGGGTTTCTATTTTTATTTAATATTAATGTGTAATTTTCATTTGTTTCAGGTATTATTTAATTCGAAAATTGCAATCTATTTAAAAGTATGTCCAGCGTGTTAGTCATCTTGTCGCGGCGCTTCCGTGTCTTCATTCGTGAGTCCTTCATTTAGAGCTGCATTTACCACTGACTTCATAATATCTTACTCATTTGCTTTTACTCTTTTATTTACTACAGTTATCTTATGTTTATTTACATTGTTATCACCTTGAGGTCAATGATCGTCAAGAGGCTTGCCTGTCTATAGTACGATATCAACTGTTTTATTCATAGTTTATTTGGATATATGTCGATTAGGATAAAGCGATAATAATTAATAATAAAAGGTTAATATGATTTACTGAACAATGTTTTATATTAAATATTTACCGGTGAACGGTCCAGTTATTGTTTATCGCAATAATCGTGGGCGAATTGGCGTTGTTCCCATTCCTAAACACCTTCGCAGGTGTATCGAACTGCAATGTGATTGTCTAACCTGAATACAAGATCACTGCGTCCTCGTCTATCATCACACTTTGTTCAATATTAGAAAAGTTAGACTTGAATTTTAGTTTTATTTCAAAAGAGAAAATTATTTATAACAAAATTGAAACCAATTTAGTTTATATTTCCTTTCAAGCTAATGGTTCAGTGATAAGCAATACTGGGTAGCTTTATGTTGGAATTCTAACCAATAGAAACATTATTGTAGAGCTAGTTATGAAATTGATATCAGCATTCTTTTCTAATTTGTCTCTAATTAAACATCTACGCTAGAATGTTGGCTTGATTCCATTTAAAGACGCCTTGAAAAGTATTTTTAATTCGCGTCATGAAAAACTAACACGTTTAGCGACCGCCCCTGAACTGAATGATTCAGATTGCATAATTAAATGGACTTTTTTATTTACGAAGAAAGTTTAGAAATGTATTCGAGAAAATATACGATTTTATTTTTTTACTTCGATTAATTTTCGTAAGTCTTATGTAACCGAATATTATAGCTTTGTACGTAAAATTAATATGCAAATCTCAGAGCTGGTTTCTTTGATAAATAACTTAATATGAGGTTGTATTTAAATGCACAATTAATTTATGCTAATACGACATTTAATTTCCAATAAACATTTATCTTGCTTTACTTTCTTTCTCATCTCTATAATTAATTTATTTTTTAGAAACTTCATTATTATGAATTTAGTTCTGTTAGAATATGATAAATGTTTTTTACTTTTTCATATGTTTAAAAACTGGAATTGGCAAAGAATTGTTACATGCTGATATATAACTTTTATCATTATCATTCGTTTAATTTAAGTAGGTATATGTTGCTCAGCCAAACAAACTTATTTATTTGCTGTATTTGATGGTCGTCAGCAGGAAGTATAAGCATACGTTGAGAAGCGTTGATTGACGAATATATGTCCGTGAAACTTTAGTAATCTGAATCATCATTTACCTTCAATGTTTATATTCACAAGAAATCTCAAATAACTTGGTCTGTAAAATAATTTTACGATATAGTTTCACCAGTTTTAACAGCGCGAAATATTATAGACTAGAGCATATAAAATGCTAGGAACAATGCGAGGTTAAAATACACCTAAAACGAAATGCGTTGCAGAAACGATCGTTAGTTGTTATTGATATATTTATTTATGCTTTTGTCAGTGTTAAAATTACCAAATTCTTAGAAGTTAGATTGTATAACAGTATATTCGTTTTTATTTATAAAATTATACTGTACAGTTATTTATTATTATTATTCATACTATTATATAAGTAGAATTGATTTTATTTATTAACATTTTATATTATATTATGTACATATTTACTTAATGATTTGTTCCTTCTTAAACATATTTATTTTATTCAAAACTAAATCTCTTAACAACTAATATTTTTCAACAAAATAAAATAATATTTTCGGGAAATTCATGTATCTCGTAACCTTCGCATTCATATTTCTTTCCACACATCTTTAGTACCCACACGTGCTGAATAACATCTTCAACTCATGTGTAAAATCTTAAATGAACGCTCGCAAACTACACAGTTGTGATTCTAAATATCTTACTAACAGTCCTGTCTGCACCTGGCGACTGTTAGGAATAAAATCACCAAACAACTTTAGCATCTTCGCCTTTATCTCATTCTATTAACGTTTAGAATGTGTTGTAAGGGTGTTTATAATTGGATTTGTTGTTGTGTACATGTGTATTTTAGTATGTTAACTGTGGCCGTGGACATTGTGGCAAGGTAATATGAAATTATTTTCATATTCTGGGTCACGATGATGTTGTCTCAGGGACAATCTTATGCTTCAATGAATTCGAAGACAACTGACTTTTGTTTATTCTACTGCATCGTCTTTCACAATTATTTTCATTTTCTTATACAACTGCAATACACTGTTTAACATTAATTTTTAATATATTTAGTTGACATCTATAGAACTCATCCGTCTTGCAAACAAAGTATTTTTTCCATATAATTTACAAATTCATATCGTAGAAACTTTCTATTGTTTTAAAATTCATATTCCCTTCCCATACACGACTTGACTATTATGGAAAGGAAACTAAACGCTGGATCAGATAACCGTCGTCTCGTCGATCGTGCTAACTTGGTCCCTCGACCTCGTTTACCTATGACTTCCGCATTATACATCATTCGTTAAGATATTGGTATTAAGACATTCTACTATCTATAGATATACTTACAAAACCATAGATACACTTTGGTTTCAATGTTTATTGTATTTCTTTAACATTGGTAGTTTAGTTAATGCAAATAGGTTATAATCAATTACGAATAACGTAACAATGAATCAATGTATGTCGTCACAAATTCATTCACAATTCTATTATTAGTTAATATTATTGCCTTTGATAATCACAATGTCACATTACATACGTAATTTTCATTATTTACAAATCTGAGCCAAGAATACCCATAAAGTGTTCCAACTATGATTCATGCACAGTCTAATGCACATATGTCAAATGCATAATGTTCCGCAGTGTTAGAATTATACCGACATAACGTAATTGCGTTTCCTTATTATTATTTTTATAACTCTACCCATCGTAGTATCAATTCTGGGGGTCTACTACGAGGTAACGTAATAAGAAGATAAGGTAATTGGTCGGCGAAAATGTATTCACTTCATGAACTCTGAGTAGGCCGCTCTGTTTACGCTCTCAACGGTTTGCATTCCATACCCAGAGGCGTGCAGGTAGCATTTTTTGTCTCGCATAGAAAAAACCTCTGCGACTCGACTCAATTATTCTATTATGTTATGGAATTCAAAAACAACGCACGCGACAAAAGTTTTATAACCTGTTTTGTCATTATTATCATTAACACTGGGAATATTGTCACTTTCATTTCAACATCCGCTGTCTAATGATGCAATTTCATTAAATTCAATAGGCAGTTCTTCGAATCAATTGTCAACTTATTTAATGTTCGCCATAACGTGGAATGATCACGCAGGCCTCATTGAATGGTCTGAATTGGCATTATCTAGGCATCTGGCCTTGAGTGTGCGGAACCAATCACTTTGTATAACAGCAATTCTATAAATGACACTATACGCCGTATTTCTTTGTCACAATATTTATAGATAGTCAGTTAAAACCCAAATTACTTAATCTAGTTGAACAAAATGTGATCAAATCCGTTCTGCTCTGTTGATATTAATTCAATGCATTTAATTTTATTATTTAGTAAAGCTAACTGTAACAAACATGTATAAAGAGTTGATTCAGCCGTTTGATATGTAAACCAGACATGAGTATGTTTCTCACAGTAGTATCTTGTTCAGATAAGTATGTACCTTCGCAATTTATGAAACTAAATATTTATTTTATTAGATAATATAGCCACTATACAAATTATCGGATCCCTTGACAATATTTTTATTAGTTTTTATTTTTAATAACCACATTAAACAAAGTCCATACTTAGAAGATAAAAACGTCTGGGTAAACCTTTAGTTTTATCTTCATGTGTAATAAATAATGTTTATTTTTAATTTGTAATGATCTAAAAAAATTTGAAAACATTTTCACTGCGAATACTCGTGTTCTAATAGCTTTGACACGCGAATTTGGGAAGTAGGTAAGTCCGGGAAGGGTCGGACCCTTCGTCTGGCTGACTCCCCCACCTGCTATCTACCCAATGCAGTATTGATTGACACAAACGAACGTACCATTCTATGCATTTAGAATTACAGATATTTTCTAGTAGAGAATAAATATTTTGATATTTTTGGAACTAATAAGCCGTTCATCTAAGATTAAAAATCTGTCAAGTATTTACTACAAGTTATGCCTATCCTACTCGATAATGAAGTATAACGCAATAAAATTTAAAAATAAAACGTGTTTGAATGCATAAAGCAATATCGCATTTAATCTTTAATACACGTAACGCAATTGATAAGATAACATCACCAACACTATGATTCCACACATCAAATTTCACTGTTCAATGAAGTAGTTATGTTTATAAATATTTTTATTTACAACTGCAACACGTGTACTTTCATTTGTTTGATATAAAATATGAATACACTATTGTCTACGCAAGCAGCACTTCGATGTAAATTGGTCAGACATTCGTCTAAAAGATCCAATATGTTGTATAATAACACTGGATATTTTATTTGTTTCTTTTGTTATTTTCAGACATTCACAGCATGGTGCAACAGCCATTTGAGAAAAGCTGGAACTGGCATCGAAAATATCGAGGACGACTTCAGGAATGGATTGAAACTGATGTTATTACTTGAGGTGATCTCTGGTGAGACCCTCCCAAAGCCAGACCGTGGCAAGATGAGGTTCCACAAGATCGCCAATGTTAATAAGGCTTTGGACTTCATTGCTTCCAAAGGTAAATGTTTTACTATAGTTAATTAGCAGCCGAGGTGTTGTAGATGTGGACTTACAATCGCAAACCAGCCGTTAATATATCATCATGTTACAAGCGCTAACAATTAAATAATAATTACTATAAGTGGAATATTTTAAATTAAATCATAACATGAAGGAATGTCGTAAATTCTGTCTCGTGATTAAGAAATTGGAGTGTTTGAATCTAGTCCAGAGAATTATTTATTTATATAATTATAGGTAGGTATGTATAATATAGAAAAAGTATTTCCGAAAATATTCTTATTAGAAATCGTAGTTTCCGATTTTGGTTTAGATTTATGTCCATTTTGTTAAATTTCTTGAAAAAAAAAAACTTTTAATGCAATAATGGTTAATAGGAAATAATACCAAAATAGATGACCGAATTCAATGTATAGCGTACGTGTATGCCAACACGCAAATAATTTTACACGAGTTTCGTCAGAATTCCATGAAAAGACTTATCCATAAACAAATATCTACATATGGTTAGTTATCTATACAAGAAAAACTAGTTAGGTATATACGTTCATATAAGTATTTTCTTTACCAATCTATAAATGTGCTAAACTTTACCTAATTGAGCTTTAATTCCAGGAAATTGTGAGGGCATTAAATGTAATTATATATTATTGTCTAATAATAAAACATATAAAATACAAAGATGCTTATAAAGTAAAATCTATTACAGGCGTAAAGTTAGTGTCAATCGGTGCCGAAGAAATCGTCGATGGTAACCTGAAGATGACACTCGGTATGATCTGGACAATCATTCTGCGATTCGCCATTCAGGACATCTCAGTTGAGGAAATGACTGCTAAGGTAACCTATTAACGAATTATCATAAATTCATAATCAATAATCATCCAACGTCCAGAACTATTTGTAGGTAAATTTGTGCACTCAGTGTGAATAATTTCATCCACTTTCAGGAAGGTCTTCTCCTCTGGTGTCAACGCAAAACAGCACCTTACAAAAATGTCAACGTTCAAAACTTCCATCTCTCCTTCAAAGATGGTCTTGCTTTCTGTGCCCTTATCCATAGACATAGACCAGACCTTATTGACTATAACAAATTGTCTAAAGATAATCCCTATGAAAATCTTAACACCGCATTCGACGTGGCTGAGAAATATCTTGACATCCCACGGATGTTGGATCCTGATGGTAAGCTTTACAACTTGCAAACGTTTTTTTATTATAAGTATAAACTGAAACATGGTAATGAATTAGACATATGATATTTGAAGTTCATTAGATTCTATTAGCGCCCTTGATGATAAAAAATTGAAATATAGTTTTTAATACTGAACATTGCAGACCTCATAAACACACCTAAGCCTGACGAGCGTGCGATCATGACTTACGTGTCATGTTACTACCACGCCTTCCAAGGCGCACAACAGGTATCCGTTTTGGGATCAAATTTGATGTGCCTCTTCCTTTTTACTAAAACAATGGCTCAATTATACTCTATATTATATCTTATTAATCATCAAACATTTACTGTAATAGTATCAAAGTTTTTAAATTTTCTGATTGCGACATTTACAACTTTAGAACAAATTTAGCCTAATGGTACACGAATTATTTTTCTTGACTGTACAAAAAATCATGTAAAAGGTTCAATGTCTTAAAAGTAGAATAACGCTCTTTGCGTCATTGTTGTATTAAAAATAGTAAAAGCGTAAATAAATAAAAACTAAGCAGTTACAATAAGGCGACTCACAATTATTTATTTTTGTTAATTCCCGCGGTAACTGAACCGAAAGTAGTACGAAAATATTGTCTGGAAATTCCCATTTTCAAAAAAAGTTAAAAAGAATCGGGTTTATGTAAGAACTCATTCAAAAGAAACTCATTCATTGTTATCTTTTTTTCTAAATATAATTGAGCCAAGAACCTTAAAAATCCCCAATTTGTTATTGATAGCATGGTTTTAACGCCTTTCTTGTCATTAAACGCATTCAAAGAAATTCTGAGATTAAAATTTACTATTCATTGGCCGTTCATATTTGGACACTAAGGCACTGAAAATCTCGGATGGAAATAAATCAAATAAAATGGTCAGACCGCATATAACACAGCGTGCACGCTGATGTATGAAATCTAAGATAGTATGTAACGTGTTTCATACGCACGTCACGTATAGCACGCGCTTATGTGAGGTGGCCTTAATTATTGGAATTGGGTGTTGTCTTTTGTTTTCGATGTACTTTCTAGATTATGAGCACTACAATTCGTGTTGGTAATCATACACAAGTTAAAATTATTCTTCATACTTTATTAAAAGCTATTTGTTCAGCTTGCTAACTAATACGTGAAAGATCTCATGAGTTTGTAGGTTTTTCGTTAATTGAAAAAATAAATATGTACTAATATCTACCGTGAAAAATAATTCTATATTTTATTTATTATTAAGCAATGGAATATTTTTCAAATGTTTTATGTGTTTTTATTACTAAAACTTGATAGCGTATTTGTTTTAAAACCGGTTGGTTAAAGATGTTATATGATAAGAAATAAAAGATATATTTTGTAAATATGTATCTCAAATTGGCTTTAAAGTATTTAGGTAAAATAAATACTATTAATATTAGTATGAATAGGTTCGTTTATTTTGCGAAAACATTTTTTTATTGTTTTCAGTGTGATAAATAAAAAAATATTTTAAATTATATTTTAGTAAAGGAAGCATGTTTGTACTAACCCAATGTTTGCTTTGTTTGGCTTTAATCAGACTTACAGAACACGGCCATGCCGGATGAGCGAGCTGTCATGACATACGTTTCATCTTACTACCACTGCTTCTCTGGCGCTCAAAAGGTATATATTTAACTACGATTAGCCCATTTGGAGCAAATGTTACACCAAATTAATTATAACTAAAATGCAAGTTAAACGTTTTTATTTGTCGTTGGTTTTATTTATTTTAAATATATTTATTCTCTTATAGTATTTAATGATTATTAAAAATTTCAGGCTGAGACCGCCGCGAACCGTATCTGCAAAGTTCTCAAAGTTAATCAAGAAAACGAGCGCTTGATGGAAGAATATGAACGTCTTGCTAGTGATGTAAGTTAAGAATATTCATATTTTATGTTTAATAAATTATACTAGTCATTTCTAGTAGAATCAATTGAATTTATTTATCAGTAAATCGCGATTTTTAATATCATTTTATAGCTTTTGGAATGGATTCGGCGCACAATGCCCTGGTTAAACAGCCGCCAGACAGACAATTCACTTGCCGGTTGCCAAAAGAAACTCGAGGATTACCGCACATACAGGTAAATTATAAAGAAATTCCTTTACACCAAACCAAATTTATTTTGTTCGTATAACACGATTAATAAACGTTTTATATATTACAGACGTAAACATAAGCCACCACGCGTAGAACAGAAGGCAAAACTGGAGACCAACTTTAACACCTTGCAAACTAAACTTCGCCTCAGCAACCGTCCTGCATACATGCCAACCGAAGGCAAGATGGTTTCTGTAAGGGTTTTAAATTTATAAACCAAATGAAATTAATTTAAAAATAAATAATTACATACCTATATTTATCTTTGATTATTGAAGGACATCTCTAACGCATGGAAAGGTTTGGAAATTGCGGAGAAAGCTTTCGAGGAGTGGCTGCTAAGCGAGATGATGAGGCTGGAGCGTCTCGAGTATCTGGCTCAGAAGTTCAAGCACAAAGCCGACATCCACGAAGACTGGACCAGAGGTATGTTTTAAGTTGACCATAATAATAATAATAATTCTTTATTGCACAACAAAAAAAACATCAGCACAATAGCGAGCTTAATGCAATCTTCTTTTTAACATTGAGTAAATCACACTTTCTCATTTAGGCAAGGAGGAAATGCTTCAGTCACAAGACTTCCGTCAATGCAAGTTGCAAGACATCAAGGCGCTCAAGAAAAAACACGAGGCGTTCGAGAGCGACCTTGCCGCTCATCAAGACCGTGTCGAACAAATCGCCGCCATCGCTCAGGAACTCAAGTATGTATTAAACTTTATTTAACAATCTTTAATTACGGCCTAAATATAAACAATATTAATTTCCAGCACTTTAGAATACCATGAGGTGGGCAGTGTTAATGCTCGTTGCCAACGCATCTGCTCTCAGTGGGACCGTCTCGGAGCGCTAACACAACGTCGTCGCCAAGCCTTAGACGATGCTGAACGTGTGCTCGAACAGATAGATCTACTCCATCTAGAATTCGCTAAGAGAGCTGCTCCCTTCAACAACTGGTAACTAAAGAAAGCTCCAACAATACATAAAATATGCACATAGGTATTAATATGAATATTAAAATATCAGGTTGGACGGCACCCGCGAAGACTTGGTGGACATGTTCATTGTCCATACAATTGAAGAGATCTCTGGTCTCATGGACGCACATGCTCGTTTCAAGGCCACTCTTGGAGAGGCCGATAAGGAATACCAGGTAAACTAAACGACAAACATTTAAAAAGTACTTGAAGGCATAGACAATTATAAATCGGTCAAATTTTCAGGCAATAGTAAACCTGGTCCATCAAGTGGAAGGTATTGTGAAGCAACACCAAATCCCTGGAGGATTAGAGAATCCCTACACCACACTCACTGCTCATGTAAGTTAATAATGCATTTTCACTATTTTTATTAAGATCTGTTTAATAAATTAACTTGTATAAACAGGAATTGAACCGCAAATGGTCAGACGTGAGACAATTAGTACCACAACGTGACGGTACACTCGCAGCTGAGCTTCGTAAACAGCAGAACAACGAATCTCTTCGTCGTCAATTCGCTGAGAAGGCTAACAATGTTGGACCTTGGATAGAAAGACAGATGGACGCTGTTACTGCTATTGGAATGGGATTGCAGGTAAAGTGAACCTTATTAACTACTGTATACGCTCATAGATGGCGCTATCTTAAATGCAACACACTTCCACCATTACGGCAAAGGTATCTACGCAAACTTGTCTAGCAGTAAGTCCTTCCAAAAAGACCTAAACTAACGATCATGGTAGCGCGCTCTATAAACGTATTAAGAGTAATGATAGAAGAATACTTAAAATTCTATATCACACAGGGATCATTGGAAGACCAACTGCACAGGCTGAAGGAATATGAATCAGGCGTATATGCATACAAACCGCATATTGAAGAACTCGAAAGAATCCACCAAGCTGTACAAGAGGGCATGATCTTCGAGAACAGGTTCGTGATCCTTATATTTATATTTAAGTAAAATTGGAAGGGCAAATATATATTAACAGAGCAATGAATTCAATAACACATACTTGGCATCAACCCACAAGATGAGATAAAATTATATTTCACAAGGTGCTATACCTATACATACAGTCTTGCGTAATCAATATTTAGTCGTGTTATAGATATGTTAGACTTGAAAATAAAGAAAATATTAAATTATCTCCATAGATATTCTCAATACACAATGGAGACTCTCCGTGTTGGGTGGGAACAACTTTTGACATCAATCAATCGCACCATTAACGAGGTTGAAAACCAGATCCTGACACGCGATTCTAAGGGCATCACTCAAGAACAACTTACAGAGTTCCGCTCATCATTCAACCACTTTGACAAGAATCGCACTGGTATGTTTACACCACTGTTTTTCGAGCTATTTTATTTTTGATATTGTAAGTGAAATGCTACCTAAGTTGCTAAAAAGACAAATTTAAAAAAATACTGTTTTGTTATTCCAGGGCGCCTCGCACCTGAAGAACTTAAGTCGTGTCTAGTATCTCTGGGATACAGTATTGGAAAGGACAGACAAGGAGAACTCGACTTCCAACGCATTGTCGCTGTGGTTGACCCCAACAATACAGGTACAGTCAACTGTTTAATACGCCATCATTTTGACAATAAATTTATCCTTCTGAGTCGAATTTGAATTTTGGACCAATTATGAATATTGTGTTCCTTTCCTTTGTATGTACAACTTATAAATACTACATGCAATTAATACTATAATTAATCAATGACCTAAGACAGGTTATTTGTGAAACATGATTTAATTAATTTAAAAGACCATGATAATATATTACAGTGCTATACCTCATGACGATCGCAAGATGTAAATGAGTCATGTCTAATTATAGAATTAATTAGACATGCCCTCATTTAATTACAACATCAATCATGTCTACATTATGCTTTCTTTATTAACGTTGACCGAATTCTTATAAAGTCCATAGATCAAACTATTATATTATGGCATAAACAAGAATAAATGGGATAAGGCAGTCTTTTAAATTACTGACAACAAATATGAATAAGTACAACGTTTTTTGATACTTTTTAAATAGGTATTTAATTGCGGCTAGTGAAAAATTACAAATTTTGAAAAATGGCTCTGCCTATCAAGGAGGTTGGCCATCCCTATAAAACTGTGAGAAAAAAGTGGTCATATCGAAACTTACAATTAAATAGAAGCTTTGGGTACATTTTTAAATCACAGTTAATCTACCTACATATATATTATAGTTATGGCCTAATCTGCAGGATATTTTTTTGCAAGAGATATTAAAATACATTAAATTTTGTTAACAGGATACGTATCATTCGACGCATTCTTAGACTTCATGACCCGGGAGTCTACTGACACAGACACGGCTGAACAAGTCATTGACAGCTTTAGGATCTTAGCTGGTGACAAGGTAACTATTTTCATAAACTAATAAAACAATCAAGTCAAATAGTCCTGTTTCGTTATTTGATTAAATCCTTCAAAGACATTAGAGGTTAAGAAAAATGTTTCAATATGACGGATTAGTACATTTATCACTCCATCACAGCTGGCATTCATAGTCAATAAACTGTAATATAATATACAATTTTCAGCCCTACATAACAGCAGAAGAATTAAGACGTGAGCTGCCCCCAGACCAGGCTGAGTATTGTGTGGCTCGTATGCCGCCTTATCGCGGAGGCAATGCACCGCCTGGTGCTCTCGACTATATGGCATTCTCTACCGCACTCTACGGAGAGACTGACCTCTAAGTATGTATGACACATCTCATTTGAAAGGGTATATTTTAGAGAGTGAAATTGTAAGAACTTCAAAACCATTCTTAACCTTTGAATACATAATGTGTAGATGCAGGTTCCATGAAGTTATCGTCATATCATCGGACATCATCCATCGCCACCTCGCAACAGAGAGCGTGTGTGAGGCCAAGAAGAGCAAGCGGCCGAGGTGGACAAACGTCATGCAGGCTTCTGGACTTGTACCGAAACATACAATATCAAAAGTCTGCATAGATAACTGTAGTCGTAATTAAAAACAGTTTCATTGTGCAATTTTCAAACCAAAAACCACATTAATTTCTCATCCTTTGGTGTAATGTAACCCCTTTGGCTCAAATCAGACACGCATCTGTTGACATTATATTTATATACATTTAGTATTTAGGTATTTTTAACTTTTTGTAAGAAATTCTCAGGAAAAGTCACAAAGTATTTATTTGTAAGGTGGAAATGGTGCTAATGTTAGACTCGGCTAATGTGTGACACCAAATAAGACTCACTCTATAAGAATGTTTATCTTTTTGTTATATTATTTTATTTTATAAGTAATTATTTATACATGTTCAGTTTAACAACTGCCATTAGATTATTGTAGATGTTTCTTCTATATGAAATGGTGTTTTTTTGTGCAGGTCATCGTGTCACACAATTACTTATCGCCATAGCTTGCCTGCATCATATTTATTTGCCATTTGGATATATATTGATATTTTTATATTTGATAGTCGTTTGTGTGAGTATTTTGTATTGAGTACTCAAAAATAAATGATCTGCCATAATTTATTTTGTCTTTTAATAATGACTGCATTGTTTATCCGATCATCTATGAGAGGAAAGTGGTATATAGGCTAAGATCCAATTATGTGCCCAAAAAGTATACTAACTCGAATGTACAGCTAAATTAAATAATAATGAATTTTAGATATTGAGTTTTATTTTCACATATCCATTGTCCAACACACACCCTTCATTATCAATCTCCCTTTTAAAATGGTACATATTTTATATAAATAAAAATATCATAGCCAATAAAAAAAAAACTAACTATACTTCTAGTTTATTGTTTCAACTTTTATAATACAAAACTTTTACAATTCAATTTGAGCACTAAATATTTTACATCAACAAAATTATTTTGGAATAAAATAAAGGCCCAAAAATGTCTGGTAAAAGAACGATTAGGTAAAACTTAATACCTATTTGAATCAATTTATTTGTACCCAAAAATCTTTATTAATTTAAAAGTTAATTTGGCATATTGTGGTTTTATTTTAAAAAGCTTAAATGGTATTTAAGTATTTTTTAGTAATGATTATTTAACAATCACAACCTAAAATCATTAACATTGGGAAACCATTTTTTCTAGAAAAATAAGAAGTAAATATATTTACCAAGATGTTATGTTTTCAAACATTATATTGTTACATACAATTTATTGTAAAGGTCCAAATAATATTTATAGTAATATTTTTAAAATACATAAAATAACTTAAGTACTCTTCTCTTCTTCTTTTTGTTTCTTCTCTTCAGCAGCGAGTAAAGCACTCTTTATACCAACTTTCTTTAATTCCTCTACTAATTCACCAGATTGATGCATTTGGAGCATAATATCACAGCCACCAACAAACTCACCATTTATAAATACTTGAGGTATTGTGGGCCAATTCGAATAATCTTTTATTCCTAAAAAATAAAAAAATATAATTGCTAATGGTATTATTTACCATAGACTGGATCACTTCTAAATATTAAAATAACCTTGTCTGAGAGATTCATCAGCTAAAACATCATGACTTTCATAGTTAACTGCATGCATTCTCATTATCTGAACAACTGCATTACTGAAACCACATCTAGGAGCATCAGGAACACCTTTCATGAAGACCACAACTTTGTCGTTTTTAACCAATTTATCAATTTTATCCTTGCTCATTGATTCCGCAAAATTGCGATATGTAAATTTTATAACATTACTATACATTGGTAATACATTTCTTCTCAATATGTTGTTCATTTTAACAAAATAAATTGTTTTAAATTATATAATTTAAATAGTTATGAGAAAGCACTCTTTATGAAAAATTCTTTAAAATTTTAGTCATTTATAAGGCAATTAGGCATTGGTAACATAGCCATCTTTTAATAATACAATTTAAATAACAGAATTTTAAATTATCCTTGCTATTACAAAAATTATTATTATTCGGAAAATACATAATTATAATTAATTGATTGCGATTGTACGAACCGCTCTTGTCTATGTCTATATTACATTGTCTATGATATGGTAGCTAACCATTTAAATATTGGCAACATTATTCGGTCAGCTTCGGTCTTCGGTGTCTATAAGTCGGGTCGGGCTTGATTTAATTTTCGCTTTTGTTCGGGGTTTTGCGGTTTTTGATTTCGGGATTTCTATAGAATTGTTAATAATAATTAAGTGTAGTATGGATAACGCAGAAGAAATATTTCAGTGCTTGGACGATTTCTCGAAACGCAAACCAAAGGTCATCCCTAATGAACTCGAAGAATATTTGGTTTACGTTGCTCGCACCGGAGATCCCGTTTACCAATGGCCCTTACTTAAATGTTTGTTCAAAGAAAAACTTTTAAGTGTTATTACCGAGTTCTATGAAAGTAATCCTGGACTTGAAATAACTCCTAGCCCTAATGTCGACCCATTCAACTACGATACAATGAAGAACAGTTTAATAGAAAGAATTGAGTCATTTTCTTCAGCTCCTTTCACGATTCAACGCATCTGTGAACTACTCACGGCTCCACGTAAACAATACAACCGAATAGATAAGTATATGCGAGCAATCGAGAAAAATGTCTTAGTTGTAAGTACAAGAGAGCCCGGCTTTCAGAGACATGTTGAGCAAGAGAATGGTGATGCAACAGAACCTATGGTTAATGGTTCTGATAATTCTGATTATAACGTAGATGTTGAAATGGAGGATGTGTCTTGGAAAGAACAACATGAGAACCAAGGAAATCATCCGCAACCAGGTTCATCTGAAGAAAAAGACAATGATGTTCATGCTAAATGGCCACAAAATAGTCACCATATTAATCCGGAATCCCAGGATAAAACACAATATGAGTCTGTGACCCCACCAGAAGTAAATGTAACTGTTGATGACAACATACCTGAAAACAAACTTGATGACATTAGTGATACAAAAGAAACACCAACAGTAGAAGACAAAAAGACTGAGGATGTGAATGAGCCCAAAGAAGCAATCACTGACCAAATTGACGAAACTCAAAAGACTGGACCTACTCATACAATGATAATACCAGAAATAATTATACAAAATGCTGAAGTGACTGAGCAACTAATTGAGAAAGCAGAAAAGATTAATGAAGCGGTGGAACCAGAAGAAAAAGTTGAAACAAGTATAGACAAACAACCTGAAGAAAGTGATCCGGTACAAGAGAATATAGCACAGCATATTGAGGATACCAGTGAAGCAGAGAAAGAGAATGAGGTAGAATCTAAGCACATCTCTGAAATACTAACATCCAGTGAAGAAAGCTCATCTTCCAGTGACAACACAGATGGGAATAGCAATTCTCCAGATATACACAATGAAAATACAATGGATGGACATGAAGACTTGAATCACCCGATGTCATCAGAACCTAGTAAAGTTGAAATTATTTCTGAAGACTCTAATATTGAACCGCCATCTATGACTGCAAAAGTGAGTGAAGATCAACCCAGAGCCAATAATGAATTTTACACAATATCTGATGTTAAATCTGCATTATCACCCAAACCTAATGAAGTTGAAGTCCTGCTTGAAGAACCTCCAGAAAAAAATGATGAACCTGCTACAGAAGAAACTAAAACCAAAATTGAGAGTCCAGAAATAGAAACAAGCACAGACGAAAGTGTGCAGGAATCTACATGAACTTTGATTTCTAATGATTTTCTTTTATATAAAAAAGTCAGTATTGAAAACCCATAATTATAAGAATAATTAAGATAATGAAGAATAACAAGGATAATGATGCGATTGCGCTCGTCATTAAACCGCATTTGGAAGCCTTTGATACTCGGACTAGATGATTGAAGATAAACCAGCTCATGCTAATTACCTGTATATGAATACATGAGTGGAAATTATGTACGCCAGTATAAATAAACCACCTGTATACCAGAATTGGGGTTCAAATATTTGGTGGTATAAAGAGCCTAATTTTGTAACAATAAAACACTTGAATATTTTTTTAGTATTTTATTTAACAAATCGTCACAATTATTTTTATGCACTTCAGAGTAGTCTAATTTAAAATAACATTAAATAATTATATCACATTATAAAGAGTCTTTAATAATTAAAACTTCAAAGTCTAAGTCCTATCCTCAATTATCTAATAAAATTAAAATAATCTAATTGTACAATACTATAAATATTAAAATTTAAATTAAAACTAAATTTGTTTATATTAAGATAAGTCCAATAATCCTACAATTAAATACTATTTATTGTACATCAAAACAAAATCAAATTGGCGGGCTTTTAACGGCCCAAAACCTTTAGTTCATTCCTCATAATTTTACCAGCAGCGTTTCTAGGTATGGCCTTCAAAAAGCTGACACCACCAGCCAAATGTTTATATTTTGTTAGTTTATCAGCAACAATTCCCGTAACATCTTTTTCAGAAAGCGTTTGCCCTTCTTTCAACACCACAAACGCTTTGGGAACTTCTCCTGCGAGTGCGTCTGGCATGCCGACTACGGCGACATCGGCTACTTGAGGCAACTCCCCAATTATTGTTTCTATTTCTGTTGGTGACACCTATAACAATTATTTAATACATTATAAATCGTTTTAATTTGTTTTTGACATTAGTCTTCCTACAATAATACCCATATAAGAAGTAATAATAATTCAATCGAAATGTATCACTAACCTGGTTACCCTTAACTTTGATAAGTTCCTTAGTTCTATCAACAACATAGAAGTAATGATCCTCATCATAATATGCAACGTCGCCCGTGTGCAGCCAACCGTCGCTGTCTAATGTCTCTTTCGTCGCATCATCCCTTTTCCAATAACCTTTCATTACCTAAAATATTTTTAAAATTACTATCTTGATTAATTAAATACGAAGTTTCGAAAGTTTTACAGCTATTGTAGTTGCTGTGGTGGTAAATGTGTACAGATGATAGCTGCAAAGTTTTCGAAACGTTGAATTAAAGCTAATTTTATAAGAATTCACGTTTGTTTTTTGCAATGTTTAAAGTTAAAATACCTAATATTATTTAATATGTACCTGAGGTCCTCTAAGCAATAATTCTCCAGATTTATGTGGTCCCAATAGTTCCCCAGTAGATAATGATACAAGTCTAGCTTGAGTGCTTGATATGAGTTGTCCCACAGAACCGACTTTCCCATGGGGATAATGGTACGGTGTCATTAGTGTTACGGGTGAACTCTCTGTCATTCCGTAACCTGTGAAGATTAAAATTAAAAATAGTGTGTAAAAATCATAAATGACTCAGGGCCTAATATTTTATTTTTGTAATTTATAGCGCCGGGTCTTATCAACATAGTCTTAAGATTTTGACATTTTTGCTTTTATTATTATTTTTTTGTTGAAACAGCTTCAAAATATAATTTTCCATTTCATGAAAAAAAATCTCAAGGGTTTCTGACATACTCAATACAACACCGAAGAATCTACATAAACAAACTATGCACAACTTTAAATCGCTCTCATGTAAAATTGTAATTTTGTAGATCCTACCATATTAATAGGGCCCAGCAATATATACCAACATCTATTGGTCACTTAATAAAACCACTGAAGGTCATTGATCTATGATTCGCTAAAAATTTGCTAACCTTGCAACAATCGAATATCATCTTTGGTCTTCTCGCATTTTAGTAGGAATTTCTCCAGCATACTGTCAGTAGTTGGTGCCGCTCCAACCATGATGGTTTCAACAGACTGCAAATGCTCTTTCTTCACTGCTGGATGCGTGGCCATGAATGCGAGCAAAGAAGGAACAACAAACAGCGTAGACGGTTGATATTCTACCAAACATTTTATATATTCTTCTGGAGTGAATCTGTAAATTTTAAATAATATAGCACAAAAAAAATATGTATTAAAAGAATTCAATTTTTTTATTATTTCTAATTCTTACGCTTCATCATTTTTTCAAGCCCTACAATAAAAGTAAATGATATAATAAAATCCGGTTTTTAAGCAGTACTAATGTATTAATTTAACAAAGTATACAATTATAACTTTAAAAAAGTACCTTGGCATAGTTACAGTATGGAATCCCAGCGAAAGATTGTAGTTAAGAACACCATTAAAACCATAAATATGGAAAAATGGTGGAACAGTTAACATTACATCATGATGACCTGAAAAATATAACAGACTTAGGATTAAAATTATAATCAAGCTAAACAATTATACTTTTCAGAAAATAAATAACATAAACACACTTCATAAAACAAATCGTTGATTATAAAATCTTAGTTTAATTATTCGCGACATGATTTAAGACTAGAACTACTAACCGATCAATATGACCGGTTTAAAAAATTCTTCACTAGACTTTTATATACAACCCTACTCGTTATTTTTTGTAAACGATTCTATTATTTACAATTCTACAATCAATTTATTGAATTATATTTAATACTTTGCATGCACAAGTCGTCTGGTCATTTTAACCGGTTGGTAAAAATAGGTCATATTGACCGGCTCGTAGTTCTAGTGTTAAGTAAATTAAATCAACTTCTTATCTAGTTAATTTCAAAATAATTTAAATATATACTAAAGAAGATATAAAAAACAATGTTGTTGCCTGATACGACTTAGCCAATCACTAGTGTTTACTGTAAATATTTTAAATTTACTCACCCTTCTCTCCATCATACTTCATTTTACTTGGACAAGAAACTTGTTTAAGATTACAAACGAGCGATTTATGCGTTAACATAACTCCTTTAGGCATGCCTGTGGTTCCACTCGAATACGGAATAAGGCCAACTGAATCTACATCCACTGTTGGAATATCTACTGCATGGTCAGCCATTAGAAGGGATTTAAGACCGTATATTCCTGTAATTGCAAGTTATTGGTTATTATTATAACAGTCTATTTCATATAAATATTCTAAATTGTAGTGTGGGATGCAGGGACAGTAAGGAATGTAGCAGTTGTCGCCTTAAGGAGACGAACATACACAACCAAGTCATATTAGTATTACACAAATTACCTTGTGTTTTGTCACCTTCACCACCAACCCAAATAGTCCCTTTATAACCAGGAAGGAATTTGCTGACCTCCTGAGCGACTGGCATGAACATTTCGATTGTGACAATGCTTTGAACGTCGCAGTCAGTGAATTGGCGTTTTATTTCATCTGTTAAAATAATATCAGAACATGTTATCTTACAAAATACCCAGTAAGGGGACGCTAATCAGTAAATGCAAATATTTCAAATCTCTGAGCTAGACTTTATGCAGCTATTTATATGAACCAAAATTTGTCAAAATAAACTTTTTTTTTTATTATTGTCTGATTTGTTCTTAGTTTATTTATTGTTTACATTCCGTGGCTGATATGGAAAGCGTATATTCATACGGATGTCTGTTTATTAACTAATACCATATAACAATAAAACAAAAGATAATATATGATGCGAAAATAACTCGTAATTAATAATTTAGTAGTATTATTGTCTTTATGTCTAATGACATTTTAAAAATTACTTTATGCGACAATAATATTGTTCCAAATCATTTTTAAGATTTACCTACTCATATATTTATTATTAATAATTAATTTGACGGCAAAGTACAAAAACCTCCGTAGGTATTTAGATTTAGGTAAATGAATAAAAATCCAGCCTACGCTTTACGCCTTTACGAGTAGCATCAAAAAGTTTAATTTTGACAAGCGAAGCAATAACTTACCTGCAGTGTAAAGAGGATTAGCAAAAGTAGCAACCAATCCAGCTCGCATAGCTCCATGAATAACGACAGCAAATTCTGGTATGTTAGGTAAAATGATCCCAACTCTATCTCCGGGTTGAAGACGCAATTCTCCAAGGAAGGCGCAAGCACAGCGTTCAATTAGCATATGCAGCATACCATAGTTGTAGGAGCGTCCTGACGATCCACATGTCTGCAATAATTCATTTATTATTTAGGTTACTACCTAACAATGGCGAAGTCTCGAAGTAATCTAAAGGGAAGCCGAAAAATAAAGAATCCGTGAAATATTAATTGTTATACATTTCTCCAATTACATATCCGATGTCTCTGTCGCACAACGGTAGCGACGAGTGTAGGGAAAGAGAAAAAAGTCGATTGACTTCGGCTTAAATAATTTTAACGAGGAAGCTGAACAAGGATCTACATATATGGAGGTTACACCACTATTACCTAAACATAGATTTATTAGCCATTTAATCAATTTCTAACAATTTTCTATCGGTAATACGCAATTTGTATTAAACAATACCTAGACGTAATATGTAAAACTAAATAGAAAGTCAACAATGTTACTAAACTAAAAAGCTGTGAGATAAAAATGGGATCAAAAGTAGGCCAATGGTATGACGACAATTTTTTTTTTGCCCTATTCTCGGCTGGGTATAGCTTTCCTGATTAGAGAGCGTCTATTTAGAAAAATGAATACCAATACTGAGATAGTTGCATTACTAGTTTCGTTGCCTTGTTTGGACTGTCGCAACATACTTGATCTTGTACTACTAGCTTCATAAATAGATGTATGGTGTACAAAAAAGATATAACAGTACATACGAAAGCATGTAAGAAAATCTTTCTTATTGTTCGTACTTTTTGTGACTTACTATCTCTCTATGACCACTGTAAAAGGCTGGACTAAATAACAAAAAACAAACGCAATCATAGAATTATCAACAGCAAATAGTTTAAATTTAAATAAAGTATTATTTTCATATTCCAAAATATGCATAATCTTGAGTTATGTACTCTTAGTAATTAAGTTTTATGCATAAATATTAAATATTTACATATCGTATTATATTTGTATTAAAACAATGATAAGTAACAAATGACGACGGGAATACGTCTCCAAAACTCGTTTTTATCGAGTTTTTTTAAGTCTGCACCAATGTCGCAATGTCGCTGACCGCAACATACTTAAAAACAAAACCTTTTAAAATATTTGTGTTGCACTTCTACCTGGGAATGAATTCTTCAAATGTGATAAATTTAATAGTCATTTTTTATTTCTATTGTTTCTTTTTTAGAGACACAAATAATTTAGATCTCCTGCTATTTGATTGTAAGTAGGTATATATATTTTTAAATATTTCGCTTAAATATCGTATCGCTTAAAAACCTTTACTGTAACGAGCAATACACACTATTTCCCGTCAAGAATCGGCTTGGTTGCACTTTGTACGGAGGCGTGTACTTTAACGACCTTTAAATTGTGTATCAAATGAAAATCAGCGCAATGATTGTTCTATTAAAATGCACGTCAACTTGTTTGCCGTTAATTGTACTTTGGACTTTACTTGTTTATGATTGACGGCAATTAAACATTATGAACACGTAACTAATTAAAGGAAAAAAACATCTGGTCCGCCTTTTTCTTTGTATAACGAAAGTCTTTATTTATCTGTTTGTTTAGAATTCTAGTTAGTCAATAATTATAAATTAGCTTCAAAACATAAACTCGTTACATAATAAAAAATTAATTCGAGATGTGTTTTAAAAAATGTCATAAAATAATTTCGACATTGAATTATTTATTGGTCCAATCAAACAAAAACTGTGTCAAGGAGAAAAAGTTACATGACCCGACATTTACTTTTAATCGTTAAACAAGTTACGATTTTCAAAAAACTACAGACTTTGTAAGACCTCAGTATTCTCAGTCTTATAGTATATGTAAAAGATTTTTTATTTACAATTTAATTCGAGTAAATATTTATCTACCTCCAATTAAAACTAAAACAATTTAAACATTCAAAAGAGGTTATCAATATATTATCGCGACAAGTAAATATAGTTTATGAAAGAAAACAAAAATAATAATTATAATAGATTCATTTCCGAGAGTGTGCGTATCGAGCAAAGTCCAGCGAGGAACGTCATTGAAATGCTTTGAAAGAATACAGACAAATACTTTGGCACCAACTTTTATAAATCCGCATGACGGATATGGCTCCCAACTTATTCACTGTCATCGATTCAAAACAATAATATTATTATTATTTCCTTGATTGTTTCTATTGGTATTTTTTTATAAAAATCAAGTTTTATAACTATAAGTAGGTTAGCAAACGTGCTATAAACCTAAACGTGTCACGCGTACATGACAAACAGTACAGACTTTGAACAAAACTTATAATAACCTTAATTCCTAAAACATTAATTCATAATAATAATACTATAAAATGTATTACAAAAGACCTTTATAATAAAAAATAAACTGAAAAAGATAATTCCATTCATATTTTTTAAACGTTTATTGTGTAATTATATAATAAAAAATAGCAATATAATTTTAACGATAGACGTAGTTACGATCATACTAAACATTAAAAATCAATGAAAAATACATTACAATTTTTATAATTATTGTAATATTATTTTTAAATGATAAAAGTAAATAATGATCGGATCCTAATTGTATAATAATTACTTATTATAGTAAGTATAATGTATTAATTAAAACATGAAATATGTAACTATTTGTGACGAATGCACATGTTCAAATTTCTCGGAATTCATAACCTTGCTCACACAATTTGTTTCAATGTACAAATACATAATTATAAATATCAAGTTCCGATATTCCCGTCTACAACTTATCTTCTTCGATGATAAAATTAATGAGGTCATTAATGAGACGATGTCCTTTTGATAATTAATCTTTAGTATGAAAATATATATTCTTAATAAATAGCAAAAAAATATTTCAGCAATACGTTTGTATATTATAAAAAGCCAACACATAATTTTTTACTTGTAAAGTTATTGATCTAAAATAAAATTAACATCGAAAGATGCAATACATTATTTCAGAGCGTTTTTTAAACAATAAATTACAAGAAAAATAAATCTAAAAACTGACTTGATTTATTTTTCCTCGAGTTTACAACTTGATAAGTCGTTTCTCAGTAAAATAAAAATAATTAAAAAACGATGCACATTGAAATTTAACAAGAATAGACCTCTATTGCGCCGTTAAAAATTGTTTACTTTAAAGACACGCCTTGTTTTGGTTTATCATTGTAACGAGTTGTAAGTGGGTGTGTGCAAGTGCATTATCGAATGTTGTCGAACCGAAGATAATTAATCGATTTACTTTTGAGGATTAAATCAACATCTACAAATAATAATGCTTTTAAATGTATTGTAGATTTTTCTATAACTTCTAACTCTCTGTATACAAAGTAACGAATTTTCAATCTGCAAAATATAAAAAGAAGGTATTATTTACCTCTATTTAACGAAATCGTTCGCTATAACAGGGAAAGCAGATTAGTACCTACGTAAAGCTGAGATTAATATTTTTTTTAAACCTTGTTAAAACGAATCGTAGACCAACCTAACCTCTGTATAACGAACCTTATTGTAACAAATTACTTGATATAAGGAATTATTTTCTGATTCCCCTCAGTATCGTTATATCAAGGTTGAACTGTATTAGGATTTTGCTTTGCTTCGGGTTCCTAGTTTGTATTCGTTCCTAGTCGTCATTGCATTGCATTTATTATTTTTATCTCAAATATAATTAAATAGGACGGATGCGCCAAAGTCCGTTTATCCACCTCGTATTTTAAAAATATTGTGTTAGTTTGGACAAGAATGTTATTGATTAAGATTAATTGAAATATAGAGCACCGTGTTTGCGTAAAAACAGTTTAATTAAGAAGTTGTTGACATCAATGTTTAGTAAATATGTATGCACGTTGTACATATCTGGCACGGCACGCTGTCCTCAACCTTCACATCACGAACTATTTATAAATTTCCTATCATATCAACTAAATATAAAGATTCTGAACTTTGGAGTATATTTTATTCCCACAATTTGAAATCAAGCAATATTTTTCTTTTATATCCGAATGTTTTTGAATCATTCTAACACAGAAATTACAATCTATATTGATTTATGTTTAATGAAATGTGCTTATTAACGAACATGATTAATTTAATATTTTATTGCGGTTTATTTGATTAAATTAATGAGTTTCTAAAAATTTCCCTAAATTGCAGAAAATCTATATTTGAAGCCGTAATTATAGCATATTTTCTTTTAACAATTTTAACATAATTGCAATGCAATCAAGATTGTTTTAAAAATGCGAATCATAAAAGATAAGTTTATAAGTGCAAGTTGCCTATAATGATTTATGTGTAATAATTATTATTTACAACCAAGCGGTTTTATTTAAAATGCAATTAAGACGCAGTAACTCAGTGCTGTTCAAAACCAATAGTAGTAATTAAATAATAATGGATAAGACCGATAAATGCAGCGAGTGAACTTTGCCCTTGCACCTCTTCCGCGTATAACTATCGCTTGTTGTACAGTTTTACACTCACATGTATCATACAATTTTTGTTTTTATTTAAATTCAAGTAATAAAAAACGGTTTTCCTAATTATCCTAATAAAAAAAATTTGAACTCACCAAAGCAGTTTCGTCAGCATAATCCCCGGCATCTCTGAAAATGTACTCCTGCAACGTTTCATTTCCAATTTGTATATCTTCCCAAGTAGAATTAATAATTCCATTATCGACAGCCGGTTTAGGAATAGTCGACAAACCTTTCAAATGCTGTGATCCACCAATTCCTCCAGCGATCTGACTTAATTTTTTCGAGCCCTTTTTCACTTGATTAAATTTTATTTCCTTTAAAATATGTCTCGCAAAACTCCCGCGCAATGCTTGAAGATGCGACATCGTTAGTGCGCGCACGCTTCCCCTGCGGCAGACAACTTGTAAATGGTTAACGTGCGACCGCGTTTTTGGCGCGTTCATACAAATCTTGTAGAAGGGGCAAGGTCTACGCCCCTCTTACAATGTTGTACAATATACGAAAAATACTACACACAAGATAAAACGTTATCTTTATCGCACTTGTTATTATTTAAGCAGACGTTACACACCATATCAAAGTTCAATTTATAAGGATATAGATAACTATATCGTAAATAATGTCATTAAAAAGATATCCAGATTATACAAACTAGGGGTCCATACCGTCAAAATGGAAAGTAATATTACAGACGGCCGATAACAGATAACCAATAGACTTTATGCTTATGTTTTTTCTGTTACCCGATGGAATGTATCTTCATAGACAGTGTGTCGAGTACAAGCTTCACAGTCTTTAGTAGGTGGGTAGGGTGCAGTGTTTAGCAACTATATGAAGTTGTACTTTACAATAACTAAAAACTATAGCAACGTGAAGATGCCACACTCGTAGATACTTACGGGTATTTGACAGAAAGTTATTGCGTATACCACTTTCTGCGCAGTTATAATTTACCTCAAAATTCCTCTATGGATAATATATATCAGGTATAAAATGACCAACTTAAAATGTTGTATCTATAAATCATTTAAAACAAATTTACATGAGCCAAATCGGAAATTTTGCGTTATAACTGATATATCCAAATAAAATAAATGACCTGTTTAAAACCGTTTTAGATTTTCCTACAAAATTCTCGAAAGATATTATTTGCGCATACCTACGCATTCATGCGCTAATTCGGGAAATGAACTTCAGTCAGCACAAACAATATCTTTTATATCTTTAAATAAATATCCTAATAATAAAACAATGAATATACCATAACAATATATTCAGTGACGGAGAGTATCTTAACTATGTTTTAAGATTATAATTTATGTAAAATAAGAGTTTTTTTATTTAAAAAAAAAAGTTACTGCTGTATGAATATAGTGTAGTAACACAAAAACAAAAGCTATATAAAACAGCAGCTATCGTGTTTGATATAACCCTTGAATATGAGTTTCATACTATAGTAAAAACCGTAAATTTTCATTGAAAATAGAATATCTAGGGCACTCTGCTGTCATTTTTGAAGCGATAACTGCACATTTTAGCATATTGTTTGCTATAGAGAAAACTTTTCGTCCGTATAGTACGACGGTAGTTGTAGTTATGGGTAAAACTCGTACTATTATTTTTTAACTTACACCAATAAGGATCGCATTAGATTTGCTGAAAAAAAATTATATTCACGAAATACTTGTGTTTTCAATATTAAAATCGCAACTCAAGCTTTTGTTAATATTAATAGGGTAAGCGTGTAAACATCGAGGTTTTACGTTAAAAAATAACAAAAGAATAAAATATTTTTATGAGTAATATATTTTACAATGCGTTACTGAGTCATTAGAAAAATTGAAGACGCTTGCTTTTTATTATCCTATTTAGCTCTCAGTTTTTTTCTTGTTGTCACGCATTTTAATAATGAAAAGAAATACAATTCATCTCACGTTATGGTTGTGTCAACTAAATTCTAACACGTGTTCTCTTGTATGGTGACATATGACCTAGTATTATGATATAGCATTTATAATAACATAAAAGGGACAATATGCTTGTATGATTATTACTATTTGTTATATATTTTAGTGATGTATTGAAGGTAGTTGTGTAATTTCATCGTATTTGTCAATGCATGCTCGTGTGTTAGCGGGTAGTGTTAATGAGATGTCATATAACGATGTTTTATTATCATATTAGCATAGCTATATGCATATTATTTTTTCTAAACAAATTTCGCATTTTCGCAGTTATAACAATGTTAACGTTGTTGGGAATAATATATAAAACACCTGAATAACTATTTATTTTTTGTTGTTTTGTTGTTTTTTTATTTAGTTAGATTTAAAAGTTAAAATCGGAACTCAAATCTCTTAATAAAGCGTGGGATTGTCAAAACTCAATAAAAACACGATATCCAATTAAATAAACATTTATTTACCCAAAACAAATAGAATTCCGTTTAATAATAATATAATAAATATACCAAATTTGGTAATTTCCTTTAAAATTAATATATAATTTTCATTTTATTCTCTGTAATAAATTATGGAATAAAAAATATGTCATTTGTTTAATAATTATATCACAATATTATGAACATTTTAAATTGAAATTGTACCCACACCTTTAAAAATTTATTGATTTTATTTTTTATCTTAGATCAAAACAAAATTAATAATTTATATTTCCTCCAAAAATTTTTACACATTGGTTTTATAAACCATAATAACCAGACTTACATAATAAATATATTCTTTAAAACATCTACATTTATATACAGGACCGAGCTGTTAATGAACACCTTAATTAATACTTTTTTTTACCAAAACATAATCTTTCGAACAGTTTGCTTACATCAATTTTGTATATAAATAATTTCATCTCCATTCACCGTGGTGCCGTTCAATTTCACCCGAAACTTAGTAGTCGTTTCGAAATCTTTACAATCGTTGTTGCTATTGTAGTTAAAACATACAAGTATTTTGACAATTAAACACCACTACAAACTAAGGTAATTTATTATATACATTTTTGAAATATTAAAACTATGTTTTTTGTGATATATCTGAAGTACTTGGAACAGCAAAAAGACGCATTTAACAGCTCAGTTTAAAAGAAACGAAAAACAAATACATCTGAACTAATACAACGAATAAATTACAATAAATATAAATAACACACATTACCTCTTCGTTTTGATCTAAGAATTAAACTATGACTTTTGAATTTTCTCATGATTTCTCATAACCGAAGTAAACGTTTGGTGTGTCATCAATTCTTTAAAGAAACCGTCCGGTTTCGCCATCAATTCCGTATAGGGGCCTATTTCAACAATGCCACCGTTTTCTAACACTGCAACTTCATCTGCATTCTGTATTGTGCTCAATCTATGTGCTATAGTTAGGACTGTCCGGTCCCTACTAATTTCCTTTAGGGCTTTATCGACTAAATATTCAGAGTAAGCGTCCAAAGCCGATGTTGCTTCATCTAGTATGAGGATTTTGGGATTCTGTAAATTAAATATGAGATTAATTTTTCTTACAATAATTTTTGCAATAAATATAGCAATTATTCCACTTGTGGACTATACATTAGCTTGACATTAAGAAAACATTTTGATATTTGGATCTATTCAATAAGGATTCTTTAACACTAGATTTACCAGCTTAAATATACCTTTTTCTACCAAAACCAAAAAAAAGTATATATTTGTTACAAATATATATAAAATAATATAAAGTTCATAAAAAACTAATTCTTCTACATTAAAGAAGATTAGAAGAATTAAAGAAAATGTCAGATGCAGTAGGAATTTTAATTTGATCTTTGACCAGTCATTTTGTGTTAAGGAAATTGTTAAACAAAATAGTGTATGACCTGTAAATAAAAATAAAAGAAAAATCGCTCAAAATACTTAATAACAACTATAGTAAAAAAAACTACATACTTTTATAATAGCTCTAGCAATAGCAACTCGTTGTTTTTGTCCACCACTAAGTTCACTGCCTCTCGCACCAACTTGTCTATTCCAACCCGCATTCGATAATCCCACTAGCTCTTGAAGATGAGCCGTTTGTGCTGCTTGTAACCATACTGGGTTTAACTTATCCTGTACATACAGACTTAATATAGAAACCACTACGAAACAATAACACACATGTTGTTGTCTCTATCGCTCACACTCTAGTATAATATTGTCATCATGCTTGGACTAATGCTTTTATCATAGATTACAAATCGTTCATTATAATAATTGTTTGTCTTGTTAAAGTCATTTTATACATGTGCCTTTTGTAAAATTGTGTTTTTATAACTAGTAATAAAAAATGAAGTAATAAATTTTTTGTAGAGTAAACTTCAAAAGGCCTCATTACATTAAAAAAAACATAGACCGAAATACTAGACTATACTAGATATTAACATCTAGATTTACAATTAAAATGTAGGATGAAATCAACTTACATCTTTTTCCTCATCATAATCATCTTTAGCACCATAGATAATATTGTCTTTGATTGAACCACTAAATAATACTGGCTCCTGTAAAAATAACACATTTTACTACTAATGAATGTATAATGGATTTGAAGCAGATGAAGATTTAATTATAAAATATATAGTAACCATAGATTAGTAATTGAAAGTAAAACTACCTGACTAACAAATCCAATATGACTCCTCAACCATACAGGATCCAAATCCTTTATATCAACACCGTCTAATAAAATTTTCCCTTTCTGGGGATCATATAACCTCAAAATTAACGAAGCTATAGTACTTTTACCACATCCAGATCTCCCGACAAGCGCAATGGATTTACCAGGATGCAAATGCAAATTCACATTTTTAATTAATGGTGGCCCTCCATATGAGAAAAATAAGTTTTGTAATACTATCTCCCCTTTTGGCCGATCTTTTGGTGTAATACCACCTGTGAATTAAAAAAACTAACTGTAAAATAATTTAGATATATTAAAACCAACAGTTTAAATTGGTATATCGTTTTAGTTTTAATAACATTGCATGTGTTAATATTGTGAAGGAAAAAATAGTTGATTAAGAATCTAGATCACCAATGCATTTTCAATAGTAATTCAGCACTAAAAACACAAAAACAGTTTAATAACTTAGTAAATAAAATGCCTACATACCTGAAACCTGTATACTGGGAACCCTATCAATAATATCCCATAGCCTAGTAGCGGCACCTAATCCCTTATTCATTTCAGTATAAAAACTGCTAAGACCACCTATGCTGATACCGACGTACGCAGCATAGAGGAGAAAAGATGTCAAATTCCCAACAGTCAATTGTTCAGTTGCAACCATCCCGCCACCATAGTATAATACTAAAATAATTATTGTGTTTCCCGATAGACCAGTCTGTGAAAGGATAACATTTATTATAAAGTGTATATGTGGCAGAGTGGTAAATATGACACTTCTGTATTTCCCATGGCTTTCTTATAATTAATATTAAATTTTGATATTTTATCCATGACACAGACAAAAGGATATGTCTTTGTCTTCAAAAAATAAATACTGCTTTCATCTCTCTGAGGTAGGCAGATGTAATAAAGTACCAACCACCTTATCTTACACTTGAATAGTATAGAATCAAATACAGCAATCTGGTGTTTTTACAGCAAGTCAAATTGCTGTTTTTAAAGCTATACACAATTTCCAAGAAAAAGTTTTAGATTTTAAAGAATATATTTACCAATCCATAAAAGCTTCCAACAGCCAACGATTCCTTATATGCAAGTTTTAATAAATTCTGTATTCTTGAAGCATATGACTCGCATTCTAAGGACTCCTTGCTAAATGCTTTAACAGTCTTTATATTTGAAATTTTCTCTTCAGCCAACTGAAATAAAGAAATGCAATTGTTAACATGATTTATATATTTTAGAAACCTTTTTACTTCTTCGAATTTATTTTTATTTCGATGTATTATCGTACATCGTAGAATAAAACATATAAATTATGTAAATGCACTAGTGTACAGCAAAAATTATTTTAATCTACTTTAAAATTAAATCTTTTATAGAAATAGAAAATATTGTAAATTTAATTCAGCTTATATAACTAAGTTTGTATAAAGTATTGTTGTAACAAGTAAATAAATAAATAAACTTACATCGCTGGTTTCAGCTAAACTGTCCTGCAGTTCTCTCGTGATACGTCTCACAAATCTTCCGTAAGTCACACCTATTATGGAGACAGGTGGAACAACGCACAAACCAATTAGTGCTAGCGATGGTGACATGTAGAACTAAAAAAGGTTTAGGAAACAATAAAGTCAACTATCCAAAATGTAATTTAAAAGAATTTATTAGGTTTCAAAAATATAGTATTGGATTGGAGATTAGAGAAAGAGTGATAGCTCCAAAGCATTTGAATTAACAAACCAAGTAAGCTAAATAGTATTTTAAATTCGTTTCAGCCAAACCTGTTATTGTGCTATTGCACACAAAAATAAACATTTAAAAATAATAATAAATTTCATAAGTAACAGTTTTCCCAACACAACTAAAAAATATTGTATTTATGCAGTCAATAGAAACCACATAAAAAGTCTCATGTAGAAAATAATTCAAAACCTGATTATTCTAATTAAGGAAATACAAATAAAAAGATTTTAAGATATTTTATTTAGATCATAGTCAGACAATACACGAACTTCATTGTGGTAAACTGGTCCACCACTGGTGAGGCTAGTAATTGGCTGATGCAATAATTATGTAATGTGATGAAATATATTTCAAGAATCCAAAATACTAAATGGCTGATTTTCATATACCACAAATAAAAAAAAAATGCACAAAAATGACTACAACAGGTTTGACTGTATTTGAATTTGCAAAAGTAGTTGTTTAATTACCATCATTCCTGTACCAGCCCCAACCATTAATAAAGATCTTAACCCATCACTGACATTCTGACTTAAGTTTCTACCAACTAATTGTGTGTCAGCAGATAATCTGTTTACAAGCTCTCCTGTAGATGTGGTCCCGAACCAAGCTGCCTCTTGTCTCATTATAGCTGAATATACTTGTTTACGTAATGACTGAGTCATACGTTGACCTGGAGAATGTAAACAATTGCATTATAACTAAATTAAAAATCTTACTATTGAGTTTATTTTATTCATGGTTACAATGAGACAAAGGATTAGATTAAAATAATAAAATTGCTCACAAATAAACAAGACATTTCAATTGTTTTATAACTGTAGAAAAATCAGGGAAAAAATAACAACTTGGACTGTCTATATTACAGTTATAAGGATAGACCTAGCAGAGAACACCCAAACCCCAAACAATAATAATAGGTACATGTCCATCGGAACTTTCCCAGATATCACTCCGAGTCACTCATATAAAAAGTTACAATCTTAATAATGGGCTTTTCTACTTACCATTTGTGGTTTGACTTCTTTTACAAATATATTACATTATTACGTGATAAATTTTACTAACCAGTAATGGACATTAAATAAACTCTTCCAAAATTACAAATACCACCAAGAAGGAAGACTCCACATAACATTAGGCACAATGCATCTAATTTTTCCCTTGCAGCACTCAGGTCACTTGTACTATTGTAAATAATGTCTAAGACTTTACCTAAAGAAAATGGCACGGCCATCGTTACTGACGACGACACTATAAGAAGGCTTATTGCACCTGGGAAACAAGAAATTATTTTTTCGTTATAATTCAATGTCGTTAAGGAACTGCAACATTGTGAAGTACTTTTGGGTTTCGCTATTACAAGATCAAACAAGTTGCATTTACCCATTAATGTCCATTTTTCGGGCTCGGCTAAACTAAATAATCGTTTATAATGTGATGATTTTAACTTGACGTTAATTTTCTTTGTAGACTGTATTTCATCATTATTATTAATGTTTTCAATATGTGCTTCATTTTTAGGCGCGTCTACCTGAGTAGAATAGAAGCGCGAATTCAAATAAAGAAATTTAATGTGTTTATTCGATGCTCTTTCGTAATAATTTCGTAAAGCAGGAACTTTTCTACTTGAAAATAACCTAAAACCACACTGAAAGCAATGTTTTTGTGTAGGAAGACGTAGCAATATCGTAGGCCCAGTAAAAATTTTGTATTCTAATGATAATAAAACTCTTGATAACATTTTAATTTTAAAATTTAAAATTTGCACCCCGAATAATTCACGAACATGTCCGTCAATCTACGTCCGTCTGACAGAAGTGACAGTTGGTCAATGGATGAGTCAGTGTTACAAATCTGAAATATACAACTGAAATACATGTTTGTTTATATTTCATTCTACATATACAAATTATCATTAAAAGATTCAGAGATTTATTCTTTAACCAAACATAAACACAGCTAATTGAGATTCCGTTTTGTAATATCTGAAACGAAATTTGAGATTTTTTCAATAAACTTATTTAGTATTTCTATAGTATTCTACTTTTATAATTAACTAAGTTCGTATTTAATAAACTAATATGAAAATTGTTTAATCGTTTAATTAAGTTCTTTGGTTTCTCGTCTGTGTAGTCTGTGGTGTCAGCTTTCATTTTACTTATTTCGAATAGAATACGTTTTGCCTAATTTTGCTTGTATTTTTAGGGACCTATTTTTAGAGAATTCGTGAATTAATTCTAATAATTATTTAAAATTTACTTTTATATTTTTGTGCATTTTTATAAATAAATAATTATTGACTTTAGAAAGTCTTATTGGTGTTATAATGGGTAGAAAATCTAATTCAAAACAAATTGTAAAAAAGGATAGTCCTAAAGAATTTGATAAAGTACTGATAAAAAGGCGTAAAGAATTAGCAGTTCTTGTTGATAAATTGCTCAAATTGACAAGTGTTTTTCAAACATCTATAACATTTGCTAAATTGTGGGAACATTTCCTAGAAATTGACGGTATTCTCAAGAAGATTAAAGAGTTGGAAGCTGCCATCAGAAACCAAAGTTCTGGTATTGATCGAAATGATAACATTGAGCAGTTTATGAAATGGTTGAAAGAAAGTGGTGCTTCTTTTGAAGGCAAGTTAACATAACCTAAATTGTAAATTGACTAAATATATATTTTTTATATTACTACAGTATGAAAGATAAGAAGGAAATAATGTTTGGATTTGTATAAAACATATCGTTTTTATAGAGAACAAATTAAATTCTACAGTAGTAACTTTGTGTTTAGTGTCAAATTTCTTAGAATCATGTAGAACTTTGCTGAACTGTATTTTACCAAGTTATCTAGCTGTTACAATGTATTCTAAATATGTATGTTTGTAATCTAAAAAATAAAGTTTTGTGAATATTAATACTGACTTATAATTTTGATTGAAAGTTTTTCTGTTATTTGTATTATCAAGTGGTTTTGATTATTGAATTGTATTTATTGAAAATTTATAGTGCTGTTATTTTAATTACAGGAGTGGAAATTGCTGAGTTTCCAGGCTATGAACTCGGATTGAAAGCCAAGAAGGACTTCAAGGAGGAATCACTCATTCTTACAGTTCCTCGTAAACTATTGCTAACTCAACATGATGCCCTGGAGTCTGAGCTTAAAGCCTTCATAACTGTGGATCCATTGCTACAAACCATGCCAAATATAACTCTATCTTTATATTTGCTCTTAATCAAGAGTGACCCAGGTGAAATTAAAATTTACATTTATATTAAAAAAATATATTAAGGACAGTTGTGTTTGAGATTTATATTAGAAATTGGGATTAATAATTTTCGTTTAGTATTTTGTTTTTACTGAATAAAGAACTTGAAGTGAATAAAGTTGAAAGTCTCAGGTTTTTAAGACCATATTATAATTATTCTAAATGACTTTATGGTGCTTTGTGTCATGTTTACTTACATAGACATATGTTTGTTGTCTTACCTCACCAAATAAACTGCATAAAGTTTATTTTTCACAGTATTTTTTTTTTATCTAGACTACTAAACTAGCATTCTCGTTATTAAGTAAAATGTTCAATACTTTTGTCATGAAGCCTGGAAGTAATACTGAATTATACCGTTATATTAAATTTCAGATTCGTTTTGGACCCCTTACATTAATGTGCTACCACAAAAATATTCTACAATACTATACTTTTCTGCTGAGGATTTTGCTGAATTAAAGGTAGGCTTAATATTTTTAGTGTATTACTTTACAATTTACAGTAATCCCAAAACTATACAAAACTTTTTTTTCAGCCATCCCCAGTTTTAGAACAATCATTGAAATTGTTCAGAAGTATTGCAAGACAATATGCTTATTTTTATAATAAAGTATTCACTATGGATTTGCCAGTTGTAAAGAAATTGAGAGATATTTATTGCTATGAAAATTATAGGTGAGAATTGTTTAAATTGTTTTCAACTAGAGATGTATCCTAACAATCGATTGATTATTCTGGAGCATAAAGAAGTAGTTAATCATTCAATTAAGCTAGACTTCATTAAAAGCATAACAGAGGTAATTGGCCATGTGATATTGTTATTGAAGGATTTTAGTTTTAAGTTTATGTTAGGGATGAAAGGGTTAGGTTACCACATTGCTACAGTATACCAAAGTTAGCTTTATTATTAAAAATGTGTGAAAACATCTCCAAATGTACTAACAACAATAAAACATATATATTTGTTTATGACATACTTTATTTACAATTTTAAATATATCTACAGCTTAGACACTAAAGAAATAAAAATTAAATTAATGATTCTTTGATATGTCACATTGCACTCATAATCTTAAGTTATTAAGAACTAATACTGAAATATAAAATTATTTTTTATTTGAATTTCGTTATTTATTATATTTAAAATAGTATCATACGTAAAGGTTAAATTATTTATCTATTTGTTAGAAATTAAACTTAATTAACTAATATTAGAGCTTAAATTTGAAAGAATCAGTATGAGACTATTTCTATTTTGTGAATAATTTCAAATTAATTGTCTTATCTAATACACAAATTTATTTAAAAAATAATTGCCCATGTCATACTGACTCTTAAAAACGTTTTGGAATTAATAGTTCAGTCTACATTTTTCTTTTACTCAAGATAATTTTATTTGCTGGCAGAAGTCATTGAAACGGCTTTCGTAAAGAATCCCACATGTATTCCGGGGATTCCTTGCCATTTCTGGAATCCAAAGTGCTCATTGTGTAAATATTTGAATTTGACAACATTGGGCTTATACTTCTGTTGCTACTGTTCATTTTACTTAATTTCCTACTTTCAAACACTGGTGTTGGTATTCTCTCTTCGCTCAATGTTTCTCTTTTGCGTGTGACATTTCTTTGATGTTTCCATTTACAACCGATGTATGTTAGTAGGAATAGTAACATTGTTAAACCAGCAATTGCCGCTGTCGCTATTGTTACAGATTTAGCATTACTGGGCAAGTTTTCAAGCATGCCTTGTTCAGTACTGTTTTCCTCATCACTGACTTCTATTTCTTCATCAGATGTACTTGCAATGTTATTACTTATATCGTTTATATGCACATCTTCTAGTACTATTAGACCATCGTTGTTTGAATTTTCGTAGGCGTAACTAGTTGTAGTTTGAGTGTCTGAAAATATTTTTTTATAAATTAATTATGCGTTAATAGAAATAGTCCATAATTTAAATAATTACCTTCAGTGGTTGCTTCTTCAGAAGTTTTATTTTTGTTTAAAAGCTCCTTTTTCATATTTGTAAATATTTCCTTTAATGCAAGCAATTCTAGATCTTGTAAGCCTCTGCCTTCTCTTATATCGTTCGATGTATTATCTGGTGACACTGAAGTAAAATATGGCGTGCCTTCGGAATCTGTCTTAACTTTAGTTTTGGGACTGTCAATGGTGTTATTGAATTTGTTAAAGAGTGAAATGATGCCTAGGTTTTCACCATTTTCATTCACATTGTTACCAAACTCCATAGCAATAGGCATGCTACCAAATTGTAAACTGTTAGGATCTGGTGTTTGTAATTTAACTGATGGATCGTGAAGGTTCGCTTCAAGGAGAGCTCGTAAGGGATAAGTTTCTTTAGAAATTGGTTCTATAAGTGATTTTGAAAGGAAGGGTTCTGGTGGATTCGGTTCCTTAGATGTATTATGGAAGATGTCTGCTAAATGAACTTGACTTGAACCCCGTTCTCTGTGTTCAACTAATTCGTTTACAGTCATATTTCTTTCGGAAAGTATTTTTGATAATCTTGCTCCAGCTGAAATTATAACAATTACAAGTTTAAAATCAATACAAAAGCTAATTGTATTTTATATATTTTATCTCAACTTACTATTAGAGTCATTCAATATCTCTTCTATTTCAATTTTTGCTGTTTCCGTAGGCGTGAATATTTTCGTCGTCGGCTTTTCCGTTAAAAATGAAGGTTTAGTCGGATTGACAGGTCTCGTTACCATATCATCTGGCATGGTCACGTCTTGCAATGCAGATACAAATTGTTCATTGTTATCTGAAGCTGTTGAAGCCAAAAATGTATCAGGATCTTGTACTTTTGCGATGAATTCTGAAGCTGACACTACATTAGCCATACCAAATAATTCTTTAACACTTTCATCAGGCGAATCTTGCTCATGATCTTTTTGTTTCAAACGTTTCTTTTTTAACCTATTTGTAAGTACTTGTCTCCTTAGTTCTAAGTCGGGTGCTTGTATTTTATGTCGTTTGTGAGGTACAGGGGATTCTGATTTTTCTGTAAGTAGAACTTCTAAAGGTGTTTCAATCGATGGCTCAGCTCTTGATACTGTTATTGTTGCAGACTTTGTGGTAGCTTTAGTACTGTATGTTATATGTTGAACATCGTCTTCAAGATGTTCAGTAGTTGTGGTTATTTCCGCTGGACTACTTGAAGCGGTAATAACGTCTGCATGCTCAGTGGTGTCTGATATTGTTGTACTTGACAGTGTTGTCGCTAATCTTTCATTATTGGAATAATTATTTACTTCAGTTGTAAATATATTATCATGTATAGTTGGATTAGTTAACATTTTCTTAACAGTTCTCCTGGGACTTTGAGATACAAGGTCAATAGTTGGTGTAACATCATTGTTTGGCTGAGGTTTTATTCGCAATCGTCTGCGAGATCCAGGAGGTAAACGTCGCCTATTCGACATTCTTGGCCTATTTTCGTCTGTATTGACTTTATTGTTTACTTGTTTCTCTTCTTGCTCAATCAACTTATGTTCTTCTTCCTTAACTTCAGCTAGATTTGGAACTTCCTTTTTAGGAAGTATTTCTTCAGATGTTGGGGTGACGATTAATTCCTCTAGAGGTGTTACAGTATTTTTGACTTGTCTTTCAAATTCAGGTATGATTTGTTCTTCTGAATAATTGTTATTCTCTTTCACATTTATTGCATTTTTTTGTTTCTGATGAAAGGGATACTCGGTTTGTAAAGCCGATAAAGCGTTTTCTCTTCCATTCAATAAATCGGCTAATGTTAAATTTCTACGTTGTAAGATTTCGCTTAAACTGGCGCCATCTGACCGTTTTAACAACTCTTTTAATGATAATGCATCCATAATCATTGATTTCTGAAAACATGCTTAAATTTAATATTATTGTTACATTGAAAATTAGTAATAAAGAGCGAAGTACCTCTCGGCTTGAAGACTCGGTTGTAGAGGTTGAAGTCATAGTAATATCCAACAATACACGTGGTTGCATCTCTTCCGATTCGGACGTAGACTTCTCTTCTTGTGTATCATCAAACAACCTATCTTCAGGTGAAATTCTTTGTTTCCTAACAGGTCTTTCGTAGTTTTCTAAATGTATCTTGTGTGTTTTAGGTTCCGTCGGTCTCATTCTATATCTTCCTTCATTATTGTGATCATTCCATCTCTCTTCAGTTTTTTCTTCACCACTCTGAAGTGGTCTGTGTGGTTCATTCACTGTCAATCCATCTTCGTTTTCACGGTTTTGTGGTCGCCTCCTTCGTTGTCCTCGTCGCCTTGTTGGTCTTTGAACTTCTTGTCCTTCTTGAACTTCGTCTTCCGATGGATTATTTCTCATTTCGGGTCTTTTCCTTCGTCGACGCGGCAGTTCAGTTGTTTCATAAACTACTTGACTTTCTGATTCATAATAAGATTGAAAGGTATCCTCAAATTCCTGTTCATCTTTCATTCTATGTTCATGTATCGTGTCCTCTGCGTGCGGTCTTCGTTTTCGTTTGCGACCTGGTCGTCGTCTTTTCAATGGTTCTTGAGGAGCTATTTCGTGCTCGTCTTCTATTGGTGCTGATTCTTGCATCATTGGTTCTAATTCGACGGTTCGCCATCGCTGAAATTTAATAAATATATCTATAGTTAAACAATAATACACGTACTTTATACAAATGTATACTTAACTTAAACCATATTAAATTACGCTTTCTTAAAACCTGACATGTCATTACTTAATTTAACCTCATTATTTGTATTGGCACATTTTTTCCAATTCTTTCGTAACCATGCATTGTATGCAATCAATATTAGGCGACGTGTTCTGCTCCACATAGTTTGACTATTGTTTATTAATTGACGTATATTTCGCGTGGGAGTTTCTCAACATTGTGATTTTTATGCGTATTGGGCTCATAAAAACAATTGATTACGCTTACTGTGTTTATACATTACTTCACACAACTAGAGATGTAAAGAAGAGAACATACTAAAGATGAATACGAACTGACGCTTTGAAATATATTATAATAAACTATTTGTTATTAATTGTATCATAAATAAGTGAAGCGAGTTGAACAAGTAAGTGTAAACGTGCCATAATATAATTGCAAGTCAGTTCTTATAATATGTCAGTTGCGTGTTTGTATGAAACTTGACGCTTGAGTGCGCACACACTTCTCCGAAATAGAAAGTGTCGTGAGCTATTGGCAGATGATTAGCTTATGGACCAGCGCTGTACTAACGCTTGATTACGAGCAATTTATTAAATTAATTATATGGTCTAGCATATAATTTTGTTTTAACCATTTATTTTAATAACATCTCAAAACATTCAATTATAAAGTTTGCATTATAAATACATATTGAAATAATTGAAAATATCAAAGTACACAATTTACAAATTTTATTGATACTAAAAAAGATATTAGAACATTATAATTTGATAGCGATAAACAGTGTCAGGGGAGCTAATTGTGTAATGTGTGTTATATTGTCTTGAGAGCTCAACACAAGCAGTATCTGAATGTTTTAACCGAGTTATTGTACATGCCACATATTCGCGTGTCATGTGCAATAATTAAAAAAAACAACTCCATACGTCACTTATGTCATTGCACGCTTAGACGCGGTTATGTGGCCCGACTTTAAATAAACGGATAATAAAAATAATAGGAACCCGAGGCGCTCTTATTGATTTGTTAAACTTTTTTTTAAATAAAAAACGAACCACGTAAGAGCGACAATTGTAATTGAAATTATTATACTATAATCCGCGGTTATGTTGTTGTTATTATTTTTTTGTTGTAACAGTGAAAGTGGCATTGTTACCTTTATTATAGCTATAGTTTACTACTGTATGGGGAACTTCGTTTTTAACCTATCGACAATATAATTATCTTTTTAATGTTAAAATATGGTGCTTAAAGAGGCAAACATAAAGTAATGAATTTGTCAAAACTACTTCCTTCCATATCTGATTATACATACAATGTCTTGACTCTAAAAAAAACTCTAAAACAAATATACACTTGTTCACTTATAATACACCAATAAATATTATAAATAATGATTGTTTCGAAATGAAGTAAGTATATTTATTCAAATTTTAATGCATAAGAAACCTAATAGTTTCTTACAAGATCTTCAAACATGTTTATGTCATATTACAAATCTAGCACATCTATAATATTAACTCGTATCTAAATATTACGTGTATGAATTAGAGTCACGTTTTTGTCCCATTTTGATATTAAATATTATACTATAAGTGTTCCTCGGTATTTTCTTTATTATGCAGAATTAACCAGTCACGGAGAGGTGACACCAATTGTCTTTCGTAGAGTGTTTAAGGATATTCGTGAACACGAATTAATTAATTTGAATGTATTTTAAATTTCATTTCGAAAACTTTGCAGACGTCTTTTAATGAGAATAATAATAAGAGTTTCATCAATAATTATTTCTATTTAAATATTATATAATTTGTTTATGAAAAAGCAGTAGACATTGTAATAGTGTAGGTCAGCCATTCTCAAAGTGTGTTCCGCGGAACCCTAGGGCTAAAATACTGCAAAAAATACCTACCAAAGGGAGATTATAAGGTTACATCTACATCCAACTAAATATTACGTAATATTACATTGCAATATGATTATTCATAAATACATATAAATCAGTTTTTTATAATTATATTAAGGCTTTTTCCTTCGCCAAAAAAGTTTGAGAACCGCTGGTGTAGGTACTAGATGCGCACAATAACGCGGAAGAATTTGCGCCATATGTTATACTTTTGCGGGGCGTCTCTAATTGTCTAGAATCTACATTCTTAGAGATTAGGGCCGAAAAGATTCTAGATATAAACTTTGTATTATGACATTTTTCTTTGTTACAATGTTGTGTTATATTTCTTACTGTGGTGTAAGTTTTTTTTATCGCGTAAATAGTATTTGATCAAAACAAGTCGTGAATTTAGTTTATTTTATTTAAAAAATTGATATTGTAACCTTACTTAGTCTTTAGATAAGCTGCAAATATTAATTAGTATAATTATGCACGCTCTATCACACGTTGATTTTCAAAACAATGTTGATATAATATTTTAAATAAAGAAAAAGAAAAACAATTCGACAGAATAAATTTAAAATTAAAATTAAACTATTTACTTTTATAATAGGATACGGAATTGACATAGGACGTAACAATGTCGTTTATGTCAATCACATGCGAATTAATTAAATTTACCATAACACAAGTTAATATATTGAAGTGTTTGCATTTGCGCTCGAACCGGTCTCTGCTTTCGACTTTCCACGTTCGCAAGCTGGAGTTTTGTAATAGCTTTCTTTTTGTAACTGTGAGATAACATTTATTTCATTATTTACGTATGGGTGCGAATATTGCAAATTTATTATACGATATAGTAATTTGCATATGAATACATACTTAACAAGTTATTCCGCTTCGTTATATCCGTACGCTCTTTATTGTGGATTGAATTAAACTTCTATTAAGGTTAATTTTACTCGTACTAAAATTATCTACTAATTAACAAATATACTCACTTTTAAAGGCGGATTAATAAGCCGTAATCTCGTCGGATTAAATTAATTGGAATAAACGCGATGGTAAGCCGCATAAATCCTTTTAAATTAATTATATTACAACGTAATTTAGCTTTGAATTCAATTTAAACATTAATAACTGTTAGGAATTTATTACTAAAAATATGATTATTGTTACAATTTATTGTCGTTGTACAATTTTATTAGGCTGATGTAACACGGCATTTTCGGCTCGAGTGAGTCTAGAGCATTCTTCATTTTAAATGGCCTGTTAAGTTATTGTTAAATACAAAAACTTCAAATCGTAATGTATCGGTACAATGAAAGCACGAAACGTTAACCTGTAGAAAATATGCAATCTAGAAATTCTAACAACAGTGCGCTGTTGCAAACCACGCTTATTGCCATTACAAATGGACCGAGTTAATTATATGCTTACGTGAATAATTCGTCGCGTTCAATTAACTGTTTTATACTTCGAGGAAGACACAAGTCGATAATCCGAAAGGTCATGTATAATGCGAAAACATAATATAATTCGGACTAGAACTTACAAGTCTTGAGTCACAGCTTAGAACGCGTCTTTAATTGCAGTTCAACTGAAACTTTTACTAGAAAACTAATATAAATATTACATTGCGCTCTACGTTGCTCTTTTTCTAATTCTAATAATCTATGAAAAAATAGCGATGCACGATAATAAATATGTTACCAAAACTGACTGTAAACTAATTATTATAATAGAATACTTTTTATTCTTTATCGCGTCGACTTTTAAACTTTATTTAAGACAACACTATAAATAAATAGGATTATTCTTCAGTTCCCATTATTGTCGCATCCTAATTTGTCATTAGACCATCGACTAAGCTCTGTTTACAGAAAAGTTTCTAAAAAGACTTGAGTATACGTCTTGTTTCCCTTCCTGCCCGGATTGTATAGTTTCTAGAAAGTTGATCATGTTTCAAATACCACAACATCGGCATCTAATGCTAAATAGATATATGTTTTATTAGTGTAAAATATTCACATGAAATAAAAAAGACACAATTAAAAATAAAAATATTAGCAAACAGTTTGTACTGAAAATTATTGTCAATGGAATTTCGTCGTATTGCATTCTCATTTTTAACAATTGCTAATGTCAAAATATTGCTTGTTTTGAATTCTAAGACAATGAAAAAGTGTTAGGGAATGTGTACAAATTAACAGGAAAAAAGAACTTGCGACAATAAGCCAAAACACCTATTGTTTTAAGAAACAGAAAGGAAATGCACTAAGCAATAATATGAGGCAAACCGTATCGAAATTTATCATTTAGTAATTTTTAAGTTAATTATCGTTGAAAATATTGTTTAGTAATTCGCTTTTGTCTCTATTGATTGGTGAATTTGTACAATTCATTGATTAGCTATATGAGTTTTGATAGCAGCAATTATTTAAGTGCGAAAATGATATAAAGAAAATTAGTTCTACATTTCAAATTAATTACTTTGCACTTTCTTATAATTATAACAAAGACATTCACGCGTGTTGTGTTGTTTTTAAAATGTAAACTATTAACTTTAATTGCCTCCAAGAGCTGTATTTCGTGTTCGTGTTTCCCAAAATTCGGTCGGTACCAATATATGCAACATGTTATGTACATTTTGAAACACTAAAAGCATTATTTTTTATAAATCGTCTTATAATACAGTTTAAGATGAATCTACTAAAAGTATGTTTGCATTGTATTTGCTGTCATAATCATAATTTTAGTCAAAAGAAATGTATATTTTAGTATGTCATTAAATATTACGAGAATGCTTTATAATTTATATAACCGGAAATGTGAGGTTCGTCCGGCGCGGCGTCCGTGACTTTGGCTGTTCTGAGTTTTTGCATTTAACACTGCGATTTGATATGCCATCGGTTTGCGTTTATCATTATTTAATGAATTTATCGCTATTTCAACGAAAGTTATTGTATAAGGTTTTTTTATTGTAAAAAAATAAGATAATATTTAGATTAAGAAGAAAGTTTTAATTCGGAAAATTGTTTCTAATTTGACTTTGTTTTTTTCTTTAATTAGGGTATCTTATTTGTTTTTTTGCATATAAATTATTATTGTTATATATGGATAGAGGTCCAAGGGTAGTACCTAATTCTTATATGTAACACCCGTGAAATGACATAGTCGCGTTTCAGGATCAATTTTAAACTTAGCTATAACGGTAGAAGTATGCTTATTGAGCCACTATACTATAAATACCAATTACTTACGTGATAATCGGACGCTCCAGTCTCCAGTAGTCGTGGACTGAAATGGTGGTCGTAATGATCTGCTTCTTCTAACGAGTGCACAATAATTATCACCGCTGCCAGCGTACTCAATAAAGGCATGATGATATTCCAAGTACCCATATTATAATTACCAGAAAAATAAGTACAAAACAAACAGCCCTTTCAGCTTATTTCAAACACTAAACGCACGCACACACCGGAAATTTAACACTGAAGCGTACTGTTTGCGAAAAAATATGTAAATATTTAAGAGAAAAGAGGAAAAGTGAAGAAATTAGATTCGAAATAAGAAGAAAACTTTAAGATATATTAAAAACGCAACTATAACACTTGATCTTAATTAAAACTTTTTCACAAAATTAAAAAAAATATTCAATAACTTCATTTATTCACATGATAAATTGTTTATAAACAGAACTCGATCGAAGCAGTTAACTCGCGTCGATGGCAATTAAGTAACTGTTTGTTTGCTAAGAAAATGTGAGATTTCACGAGACGTTTTTTCCAGATATTTTTTTTACTGAATATGAATGTGAAAGTGATCACGTCGGGTGCACGTTAGCGCGCGACGAACACAGCCGACCGAATGTCGACCGGTTGCTTAGACACGCTTATGCCCTTGCTTTAGAACTTTGTGCTTCTATAAAATACTATTTTACCATAGTATTTTTATTATTATTATATAAATTCCAAATTTTATGGCCACAAATTATTGTATTATTTATTTCTATATCACTTTTGGTAATAAAAAAATATATTCTGTTAGCACGAATAATAGAAAATAAATGGTTAAAGTTAAAAACAATAATTAAAAAAACCCTAACTGATTCTAGATAAACTGTTTTGAATATGTAAAAAGCCTGACAGATTCCGTGTCCACATTACCATCTGCAGAGAGATCTGCGCACGCGCCGCCTGCTCTCTGGAATTTGTCGCTCGCCGCATCTCGGACACGCGTCCGTTCGATATTATCAATGTTATTATTTTCTATTACTTTATTCAGATTTTCTAAAACGACAATGTTAATTTATCTATTAGAATATGATCTTTATTTATGTATAATTTCACTTTCAGACACTTGAGTCTTTTAATTTTTAGTGATGTCTCGGGTTACTCATGAAAAGTTTTTATGCGGCTTACTTTATTTTGATTATTTTATTTCGGCGTTTCAAAAATTTTTCAGTCATCGTGATCGTGGCTAAATGTCGGCTTAAAACAATGCAGAATATGTCTAATATATCTTGAAGCTATGTTGGTTTGATTAAAAGTATACAGTATCCAGGTTGACAGGACAGGTTCCTTATTCATTTGTTTTTATTTTTTGTTTTGTTTTCTATCTTCATAACTCTATGGTGATTTGTATGGTATTTTATTTTTAATTGTTAACGTTTTATAGAGTATAATAAACATTACTAAATTATACAGTCAATTGCTCGACGGTTATCGCATATCGTTATTCTTTCCGCTTTCCCCGCGTATCCATGTTTTATTTTTTTCTTCTCTAAGTATAATGATGGCACGTATTCGTACGTTACACATTGAAGACGATGTTGCGCTAAATTGGAGAAGCTTTACTTAATTTAGTTGTTGTTTAACTTTTATTTTCTAAAATTATATTATTTTTGTTATATTTACTTGTTTGTGTTTATTTTATTGTGAGAATTTTCCCAATTATTTATTAACCTACAAGTGCTGTCTTATTTATGTAATACATATATAGAGAGAAGCCAGGCTGTGAATGAAAAATATATACATATATTAAAATTTATACTTTTGTTAAGAATGTATACAATGTATTAATACATAATTTCATGAACACCTCCGCATTATCAACATAAACAGAATTTTTCATGTTTTCTTGTATGGCAATAAATTGATAGGTATGTCCATTGAGTTAAATGTGTTAGAGTTGAGAATACGCTCGAAATAACAATTGTTTATTTTTATTTTGTTTCCAGTGGCCTGATGTAAAGCTGCAATGGAGGTCCATGAGCGCTGACGACCGGAAACCAGTATATATCCAGGCGTCTTCACTATCCGGCCTAGGTACTTTTTTCTGCTTAAAGTTTCCCAAATTATAGGATTGGGAAAACACATAAGAAGGCGCATTCCAATATATTTTTTCTTTTTCTATACGATCTCTTTTATTTATCTATTTTATATAGACTCATCTGGTGCACGCGCTACTGTATAAGCAAAAGTAGTAACGGGCGTTTTAAAATTGCTTTCGCGCATACTTCGTTCGACATATCTTCTCCGATATATTTAACTCAATGGTTCTGTCTGTATGTATCACGGTAGACTGGCCACCGGTATATTTATTATTACTACTTGATGCGATTGACACAATTTCTCTAACAATTTGTAATATTGTCCTGTTCATTTATTGTTGACATATTAGTTTATTTGCATCTTATAATTAATTAATCATTGTTCATAATAACGTATTTTGGCAGTATATATTACACACCAATGTGCTCGTTTTAAACGTTATATCAGTGTTGAGGGCCCAAAAGGAAATCGAAGCATAAAAACATTCTCAATTCTTCAAACAAATCCCTTATATCGAACATAGCCACTTTAAACGATATTACTTACCACTTCCAATTCCTACCACATTTAAATAAATATTTTTTCTGTTATTCCTCTAAGATAGGAATACAAAAAGTTTTATTACTGGTAACAGTGAATGTAAAAATGCCATGTCATCAATTTTTATTTTTATAGGTAATAATAAATAATAGGCATTTGTTTAACTTTAATAAACAAAATTATAGAAATACTCTTTCCGTGTTAGTAAGAATTACGTGCGGTTTAAGTAAGCGTGATTCAATTTGATAGCGGTATTTCCTTGTTCGCGGCGAGTGGTGACTCGTATATTGTAACACCCAATAATTACATTTGATGTAATAGAAAATATGCACATTTCATTTTTATTATTTTAATAATGTGATATATTGTCATTGTTATTACTAGAGTTTTCTTTATTGGGAACAATATTATTAGTCCGGTGGGCTCATAAGATTTAGTTGGTTCACTACTTCTCTTCGTGATATGACGTGTTTCAATTGTTTTTTTTTTATCTATCTATTTATGCACTGCCCTTCTTGCTTCTCTATTACATTTAACTGAATTTATTTTAGAACAATGCATAATAATAATGCAATAAATATAAAACATAAGTATGTTACATAAGTTCTTTTATATTTAGTAATCACATTTCTAATGTCATGTAGGTATATAATAAGCTGGAATTATAAACGTGAAATATTCATTGAATTAGATGAAAGTAAAAGCGTATCACAGACGCCCATTGTTTGGTCTTATTCATCTGTTCTTACTTTCGTTGCTGTATTTCGCATCGGTCTTTTGGGAGTTTGTGAGAAAATCCATTTAAAGCTTTCTTCCTTGTGCGTAATTTTTTTGATACTTTTTAATGTCGCTGTATAATTCTTTTTGAGTTCTATCGCAATTAAATTTTAGTTTTAATTATAGCTCTAGTTGGTTTTCTTATTGATATAACAGTAAGTATTTTTAAAATATGAAATATTTTTAAGTAAAGATGCAAAACATTCTTTCACACGTCAATGCTCGTAATACACATCGCATTGCATTGTACTCGACACTAAATCGTGTTTATATTAGTCGTAAATCTCTCTGACGCCTCTAAATGATCTTATTAATGCGTCCCACTGAGTTATGTGGGATCTTAGTGACTTTCTGATTATACGTACTTTGATTAACGCTCGAATCGACGAAGATATTAAAACTAAGTTCTATATAATTATCTTATCTTATGTAAGACAAATAAATATTATTTCCAGGGTGGTATATCTATGTGTTCATATACAAGTATCCGTTTACATTAAAATGAAGAATAAATTTATACAGAACAATTGTATTATTGAATTTTAAACATTGTATACCTAATTTTGTTTTGCTGTTTTTTATAAATAAACTTTAATGAATTTATTCACTTTTTATTACTTATTTGTGTATACAATAAAATTGGATGCAATTAAACAATAGGCATAATAATAACTTTTAATTATACGGAACCGTGTTGGTTTAGACGCGGTAGTAAAAAATGGTTGGACATTATTAACCAATGATTGTGTGAGAATTAGGGGCTATAAAGGTTGATTGGATACGGTTTTTCTTTTTATAATTTTACACATATTTGGTTAATTTACGTTTAGTTTGTTGTGCATATTTGTGTCTAAGTGATTAGTGCGTAGTCTTATATCTTATATTGGTTGTATTGTATGTATGTATTCAGTATTGGTTGTAGAGAGTTAATTGGGCCAATTAGAACACACACATATTTGATAATGTTCTAATGTTAATTATTATCAAAAGTCTGTTCTTATTAGAAAAGCAACTAATTGAAGCTTATGTTGTCTTATATAGTTTGTGATTATATGTAATAAGTGTTAAACCATTATTAATACAAAACATAAAAATGTGACTGAATGTTCATTGAATTTCTCAAGAATAAAAAAAGGGTTATTTAATTTTGTTAAATAATGTAACATTCTGGAATTCCAGATGGGCAGTAACAACGGTGATGACTCGACAGAATAACGTGCGTCTCACGAATTACGACACGAATGCGTTCATACCACTCTGGGATATGTGCAATCATGAAAATGGAAAGGTAATAACAATCTAACACAAATCACATGCACATGAGAAATTCATTTATATTTTTATTATGTACTATTAGTAACTGTTAAGGCCGAAACAAATTTAAATAAATAAATGTCCTAACCCCAAGCTAGGATACCCCGTGAGTATCAGGACAAGAAAAAACAAATGCCAACTTTTTTGAAATAACATCACACATACATATTACAGATAACAACAGATTACAATACAGAACGAGATCAAGCCGAATGCTATGCTCTAAGAGATTTCAAAGAAGGCGAGCAGATCTTTATTTATTATGGATCACGACCGAATTCTGGATTGTTTCTGCACAATGGGTTAGTGTTATACTTCATATTAGCTTTATAAAGAGTGATGGTTATTTGTCGTATTAGGTTAGTGACACCTGTCGAGTGGCCTAGTCTTGCTTTTCTAGTTCAGCTTAAAAGTAACCGGCTATAATGAGAGGGGAGTGCCTCTCAATTTAGGTGGTCTGGGCTGGTACTAGTCACTAGTCTCCTTAAGCTAGCATGGTGGACCTTCTTGCCTTTATTACATTTCAAATTATAATTGCATTATATACATAAGGTCGTTTTTTATATATATTAGCCTGGCGTGAAGCTAGAGTGTGGCCCATGGTCCATTCGAATCTCAAAAATCCGGACCCATACCAATGTCGATTTTTTATTTGTACTTTTAGCTTTCAGGAGCTATGATATACCTAAGTACTAGTTTAAAATAATAACAGGTCATTGTTAGGTAGCTAAGAAATTATATAAATATAAAAATATATGTCTTTATTTGTTTGTTGCAGATTCGTGTATCCAAATAATGATACTGACTGCCTTTCTCTGGCATTGGGCGTGAGCGCAAGTGATCCATTACGTGACACGAAATTAGTGCTTCTCTCAAAATTGGGATTGGGGAATATAACACATTTCACTCTTTTCAACACCAACATACCGATCAGCCCAGAGATGCTCGCGTTTATACGTATTTTTAATATGAACAAAGGTTTGTAGACAGACGTTTAAAACCTATTTATTTCTTCACAGCCTTACTTTAAAACTTTTTTCACAAGTAATACGTAGTTTACTTAATACAAAAATAGAAATGCACAAGCGCCCTCTTGAGGGTGTTTATTACTTTATTTTACTTTCTTAGCTCAATGATATATTTTTTGTAATTTCAGATGAGCTGTCGCGTTGGTTAACCTGTAGGATTCCAGGCGATCTGGTATCGCCTGAACCAGTAAGTTCATCTGAAGTTGGTGCAGTAATAGAGAATAAGGCTTACTCGTATTTGTTGACTCGGTGCAATTTGCTCAGAGCTGGTTATCAGGTTAAGAATCCAGTTGGGGAGAATGGTGAAACGTCTGTTGTTAGGTAAGTTATTAAATTACTATATAATAATATAAAATAAATACATTAAATAAAAATAATAAACAGCCCGTCTCATGTTAAGAACGTTAAAGAACTGTTTTTAGACGAATCATAAATATCTAGTCAACATTTTTTTTTCGTATTTGAGTTGGTTTTATAATATTGGTAAAGAGCTGATTGTGTGTCGGTGTGCTTGGATGCATGTATTTTATATACTTTATTTACATTAATTGTATTACATTTTTAAAGATGCTTAATTTAAGGCTGAACAAAAATTGTACCTACTAATATTATATTGTATAGGCTATGATTGGTGAGCTTCTTGTGATTTATCCTCGTCATATGCCTATCCGAAATCTCGTAAATTGTTAGCCTAAATAGCCCATGTAAAAGATTTTTTATTTTGAAGGAGAAGTTTGTTTTAAGTGTTAATTTGTTTTTTGTTTCAGAAACAACATAAAACTTTTAAAGGAATGTGAACTGAGAATCTTAGACAAAACTATAAAGTATGTTAAAGAAATGTTAGAGAAATTTCCTATTGATAAAAAGATACAATAATAAGGTATTTTAGTAACAAAAATACACGTTTTCGTCGCTTTAGTAAATAATCAAATTATTTAAGCGATATGATTGTGAACCGCTGTTAACAGAATATATTATATTTATATAAATGTATATTATATCGCTTGGACTTGATTTTATATTTTGCGCTATTTTCTTAACACGAATTTGTATATTGGTGTGTATGACGCATAAAATCAGTGAGATCGCATACCCTTCGAGTGAACCTTGTAAATAAAACAACAGGTTTTGTACTCAATGAAAATAATATTTAATCAATATATTCATATATTTTTATACAATATTTTATTATTAAAATATACAAAATGTATTTTTCAATTGTATTTATTATATTAATTGTAACGGTAATTAAGTATTTTCTTGAACAAAATGCAATCGACTATATTAAAATATAAATTGCCAAAGCTTGGAGCTTGGTTTAACACTACTTTGTGGATTCAGTCATGTCTTCATTTTCTAGTTTAGGAATTGAAGGTTTTATGTGATTCTTCTACCAAAAAAATTATGTTTTATGTATTTTTCTGTTATAAAACTATATCATAGACTCGTAGAATTGTTTTTATAAATATATACTTACAACAAGACGTTCTTTAGTTTTAATGTATATTTTTTATTGATTTATCAACATCCAAATTTTAATGTAACCTGCACTTAATTGTTCATGCGAAGACCCTTTTCTAAAGCTAATAAGTAACGTGAGATAAACGAAATGCTTTAGTGGCCGCTACTTGACGTAAAATGACATTTTATTAATTTGCTTGTGGATTTGTATTTGTGTATTTCGTTTTTGTTAATTGAACGCAATTTTAAAGTTTGATGGTGAGGTATCAGGGGATTGAGATCACGGTTTTTTTCTCAATTCTCCGGTAGGTTGTTCGCAAATAAAACTTGGATGAGTTATTTTAAATAAGAATAAAATGGGAATATATATTATTATAAGGTTTTATATAATATTACACGTCTTCTAAAGTATGAGCGTTCGTATGACATTTCAATCAACAACAGTGCGATACGTTTTGTATTCGATTGTTTACTTGTCATACGAATGTTTATACCATGGAAGACGTATAAAAGGTGATCGTTAATTAAATATCTATCTAGCTTTTTTGAATTCACATGAAATTGTTAAATCTAACTTTTGTTATATGATTTTTTTGTTATAAAATATATTATATTTGAAAAGAATATACTTTTGTTTTTTCTTTTATAGTACCTCAATAAATATAAATAACTTAAGTTTATTATGAAAATTATAAATAAACTAATAATTAACTAAAAAAATAATATTTACAATATGTTTATACTAATTATAAAATTATTAAAACATAAATCAATTACATTTATAGGAATATAAATTACGTGTAAAATTAATTTACAAAGCCAATAAAAACTTGACAAAATAAATATGAGTTACAATAAGACAACATGGAGGGGATATATTTTTGCACAAAAATATAAATCCTCACATATTGTCATCCACTTATACAATAAATCTTAACTTCGACACTTGGCCAAATTTAAATATAAAACCACAGTTTATAAATACTTAATTTGCTGCTTTAGGCTCATTGTTCACTGTCTAGGTTTACTGTATTTTTCATGTCCATTCTCAATGAATCTTTTACCGCACGTAAACAACAATCACTTTCCTTTTCTAATCGTTATCCTTCTCTAAGTGAAATATAATTTTTTAAGCGTTTTATACAAAATAACCCTGATTTATTTCATTACAAATTTATATAAATATAATGATTCGTTCCTTGAAACTAATAATACAACTTAAGTCGTTTAAAAAATAATAGATTTTGAAAAACAAGATAAAACAAATATTATAACTAGGAAATCATGTAATGTAAAAATGTCAGCACTATCCAAAACATTGAGTAGAAAATTTATAACATAGGAAGAGTCCTAAAGAAAGTACGTTAGTGTATTCAATAGTAAATTTGTATTCGATTCTATCTTTAGTTAAAGTATACGATTGTTACCGCAGTATAAAACTTCGTATATGTTTTGTCTACTTAAGTACACGTTTTTAATTACGAATTAAAAACGTTTTTAGCACGTTATTCGTTTCAAGGAACAAAATAAAATATAAACCCAAGATAATAATAAAAATTATCAATTACCTAGGCACTCAAAGCTTAATTCAAATCTAAGTTAAAACCTATTTTATTCGTCCCTTGTGTGGTACATAATTATGAAAAGCGTCATCGCGATTTCGTGTTCTTAAACTCCTCCAAGCGACCAAAAGAGCTCCACATAGTGCGCTTAACAAAACACCCCCTGAAGCCAATATGGCTGAAAATACGGATGTTTTCATACAAGTGTGTCCTTCGACTGCTGAAATAAATAAAAATTAAAATAATTGACCTGGAATATACATTAACCTATAGATTATAATAAATAATTTTCTGCCTTTATTAATAATAATACATTTTAGAATTAATTATCATCCTTTAGATTTTATACATTCGTATGTAATTATCATATAAATAATTTTAATTAAGTAAATAACTATTCAAAAATTAAATCAAAATTATTTTAAATTAAACTTCCAGAATTTATTACATTACCTAATATTTTCTCCTTGTCTGGATCCTCTTCGCCTTCCTGGAGCACCCTCAAAGACTGGAATAAGCTAATATTCTCGGACAACCTGGGTGTGATGCCAGCTGCTTCCGTCACCACCTTGCCAGTATCAACTTCAGTGTCTATGGAACGTCGTTTCACACTTTTCATGTTTCGCCAATGGCAGGGTTGTGACTAAAATATTAACATTAAGATAATTAGGGCATTTAATGCAAAATTTATGAATATAGTTTCTTAGTATAACTTAGGCATGACCTGCTTTTCATTATCAAGTAACTCATTTCGAGTACCTACTACATTATAAACAGAACAATACTTTGATTTATAATTTATTTAGCATGTTTAATTTATTAAAATGTCATTAATCATTTATAAATATTATTTAAACAATAATTAGAATCAATTACAAATATGATTTCTTTGTGATGAATATGAAGACTAACCGGACATCTGCCATGACACATCCTAACATCACATTCAATGTATAAAGCAGGTGATCCAGTGAATCTAAACGTCTTCATATAAGCATACACTTGGGTTTCAAACACACCCGTCTCAGACCATGAACCACGGAACCTCGAAATTAGTTTATCATCTACCGGACATCTGCGAAAATAAAATAATAATATACATTTTTCAATGTTGTTCAAATAAAGCTTGTACACCTGTTTCATTGCATAACAAACAATAAATAAATCTTACCCGTATTCATCAATTAATTGTATGCGCTTTGTTGCACCGTTGTGGGCAAAACAATCGTTGACGACTATGTCGAATCCATCTGCAACACCCCATAAAAGGTTAAAGTCATGGAAGATCGATGACTTTTGATCTAGTTACAATAAATCAATACAATGTTACCGTTCACTTCGTAATTATTTATTGAAATAAATTGTTTTTGAGCACGCGACTGTATCACAACCGTTATTGTTACAAAACTTTAATTCATTTCCATTAAATTGGTGATTTTATAAAATAATAATACAACGCATTTTGACAAATAAATTTGCTTACAAAGCTTTTCTTACTGAAAATTCTAAAAATTGTTTTATATTTATGTCTATATTTTTACAGAAATTAAAGAAAGCTGTACTATGGTAATTTAATTTTATCAGGAATTTAACAAAATGTCATATACGCATGGTTATTAGGTACTATAACATGTTAAGCACCAAAATGATAAATGTATGTGATAAGAAAATACTAACCATAAGCGCTTCTCATATAAATAAGTAAAGTTAGCGGATCACCAACTCTGACTGGACCTGATACCCTTGCCCCTGTAGCGCCATACCCAGATCTAATCTCCATATAACACTCAGGCGGTTGTAATGTAAATACAACCGGATTACCCGTCGCTACCCTGTTTAGAACAACAAAACTGTGTTAGGATACAAAACAAATTGATCAAAAAGGTTATTTACTATGTTGTTAGAATTGGACAAATAGTAAATAATAATTCTTAAATTTATTCGAATTCTTTTGTTTATAATCTTATTTTGAAATAGTATTTTATTGCATTTTGTTTGTTTCAAACAGATTTTGTTAGACTACTTTTCAGTTTTACAATTATCTTTAAAACAATAAAAGTAAAATGCCAGCACAAACTTCCCGCGTAACATTTATGCTTAATTTACTGGAAAACTTACTCGACATCTAGGAAGGGGAATGTTACAGTCTTCCAAAAGTCGTATCCATATTCACACGTCACTTTAAAATGTTCATCCAATTCTTCCTCGATTAAAGAATTGTATTGCACCGTAATTGTATTCCACATTAAATTTTTCTAAAAATAATTAAAATGATAACTCTTTATAAATTTTTATAATTTTATTATTTAATCTTATAAATATGCTTAATTTGACATGGATGGTTCACGATCCAGTTAATTGAACGCAACTAGAAGCAGTTTAGTACATATAAATACTGAGGCTTTGTCTGAAATGTATTTTAATATAAAAACACTTACAGTGGGATGTTTCCTAGAATCAGTGTGTTCACTATTCCTCCCAAGGGTACCGCATCTATTTAGCTGAATATAAAACTCATAATAATCACGACCAGACCCGTTTATATACATACAATCAGGATCGTATGAATAACCTGGAAAAAGTATTAATTAATGTTATTATACAACGCCTAAAAACAAAACTTTATGTGAAAATTTATCTAAAACAATAATAAAAATATGCTTGTGCCAATAATTTTCAAATTTTGAACAAATCGCTCATTCATATAAATTTATAAATTAATTTAGATACATTTATTGCGTTTCAAATAAAATTTATTCAATTTAACTACAATATACGAATTAGTTTATTCCAAACTCAATAATGATCAGAATTGAACCTATATCACACAAAATATGAGCACACAAATATTATAGTAGGCATAACAATCTCACGATTGAGCAAGTAAACAATGCATGATATCTAACATTGTTGATCGTAATGAGGTACAAATACGATCTTAATGTGAATAGGCTTGGTTAAGGATTTCTTCTTAATCTAACATCTCGATGTATGTATGGAGCAGCATGTAGGTTTAACAACTTAATGGCTGCATCATCATACAGACAACTTAGTGGGTAGGCCTCGTCTGTAACGGTCCCTTTTTGTTTATAGCTAAATCTACAATTCACGAAAGCGTCGCCTTATTGTTTAATCTGTGAGTGGATTTTTACCTGCAGAATACACAAGTCCACTAAAAGATCCGTTAAAACCGACGCGTATTTTCATAAAATCATCTTGACATTCAGCCTCGATATCTGCAATAAATAGTTTACTTCATATTTCAATACAGTAGATATGAGTTTCACTCGATAGCAAATATACTACTATGCGGTCATTTGTATGGAGAAACGGCAGCTTAGTATCTGTACCAAGATTTGTCCAGACATTTTATGTATGTATTATTTATTTATAATAAACATTTAACAATTTATTTATTTAATAGAAATACTTTTTGCGGTTTACAATCGCTATTGTCAATTGAAAAGCTTTACAGCTATCTTGGTCGCGGTGAAGAAGCCGCAATAGCATTAAAATAAGTTAAATCATGTTCGCGAATAACCTAAGACAACACCACAATTTATTTATTACAAAAACTAAACACATTTTCAATTATAATAAAATGAATTGCTCTTAGCTTTTCCTTAGATTGTAATTCATCGTATGCCCTACACATTAATTTTATTGGACTAATTCTATTTTAAAAAACTATTAATAGTAGTTAAAAATGGAAACAAAGAGTTGTGTAAACCCGCGGTAGTCCACTATCGATACAATCTGCATATTTCGAAAGACGACATACTGGACTGGCGCGTGCGTCTTATTTGTAACATACATGTCTTTATTTCCCTTTTAATGGCGATACAATAAAAGAAGTAAAAGTTCAATGGTTATTATTTAATTTTAACCGTATTTTAATATAGAAAATACTCTACATGTTGTTTATTACAGCGGTTTTTTATTTTTTGTTTTATTTATTTATAGCCATCGTGTTGCACGATAGTTGCAAAACTTCCTAAAGATTAGATTAAAAATGATCAAAAGAAACACTATTATGCTTTCATAAATTTCGATTCCAATTTAAAATATTTAAGAGTATTTAGAGAATTAGGTTATGCTGTTGTGCTTTTTAAACATTATTAGCTTTGGAGATCTGCAACAATTGTATGTCTGAGCCTTGAACAGTAATTTTTACACAGAGTCGTCCACAATTTTTTTTCAGCCTACTTTTCATTCATGTAATTAATAAATAATATGTATTTCTATGTATTCGCGTATTTTAAAAAGTACTTACATTGTACCCGACTGCTATTGGTCCGATGTCTTCTGTATTCGCGTTCCCAGGCCGGTGGTTCTCGCCACGCTGTCTCTCCACTCGGCGAACGAGGTCTTATGCTTACGGGGACGTAGCTGTTCTTTTCAGAAACGAATACCACCTGAAATTGTATATGATAATTTTAGATCGGTTTACGGGAATCAATCACACGGAATGACTCTGATGTATGTATTTTTTTTTTGTTATAACAGTAGTTTATTGGGTAATTTATTTACAGGACAATTTTCTATTCAATGCTTAAACTTTGACATGGTATGAATCAAGCATGTCTAATACAAATTTAATGCAGGTGAAACCACGAGGAACATATCTAATATTAAGTGAATATATTTGTCTAAAACATTTTTATAATAGCCTGGTTATATACGACGCACGTTATGTTAAGCTAGAGTGCTGTGAGCGGAGACAATTGCTGCCGCATATGGATGCCTATTGGCAACACTCGCCTGCATTATACTGACTTAAGGATTCACTATATCCAGTTACTTCCAAACTGATCTACGATCTATAATTAATTTTTAACAAGTTCAAATACTTTTTATTATTTTAACCTGTAGTCATATGAAATTTTCCTTAAACAATAAAGAACAACAATATCATAAAAACATGCTTATCAAATACTATCTACTTAGACATTACGCTAGGCTACTATTCATAAAGGTTTAAAAAATGTTATAATACAGCAAAACTTCCTTAACTGAGTTATGTTATTCACTCTTACCATGATATTTTAAAACATCAGATTAAAAATAATCTAAATAAACGCGATAGCCTTTTGAATCATTTTCGTATAGGTATACAATTATATTAATAACAAGCAATAACTTAATTTAATCTTTATTTACGAATTCTAATCATTAAAAATAACTTTATTATTTAATGAGCAATGTGAAGCGTAAACTTATAAAATAAATGAATTTATAAAAACGTATACTTCCCGCGGAAATATGCGTTTCACTGTACGAATACATACAGTCGTCGGCGCGTGTATAGTTAAGCAATAGTGAGATAGCCATGAGATAAACTAGGTACCAACTAACGACGTCCTTCCGACACGCCCACGACTCCTGCACTTTCCATTATATTCACTACATATATATATACTAGCTATGCACCGCGGTTTCATTCTCTCTAAATAGCGTGCTCAAACATTTGATCCTTACTATTCTATATATTACTATTGTAGATTTAAAATATAGAAGTAGGTAACTAATGAATTACTAGGTATACCATAATTAATTAAATATACAAAAATTTAATAACGAGTAATCTGCAGGAAGAAAATATAGTTCAGTTTCAAAGATAGACATTCCCCCCCCCCCCCTTCCTTCCTTCCTTTCCTTCCCCTGCACCCCGCATAACAGAACTCATTCACTAATAAATCATTCGTGACTCGCTAAAATATTTCCTGGGAGGTTAGCGCTTATTTCCGCAAACTATCGACGACTATTGCATCCATTATCTTAAATCAAAAACATTCAAAACAAACTAACGAATTATTGTTAGAGCGCGACTGGTAATGCACCATTTCAGAGTCACGATCACTTTTGCACTAGAAAAACGACAAAAAAAGTCATAAAATGGAATCGGTAAGTATGCCAGGGCAGTTCGCACGCCTGCGCCGGCGCCGTTGAGTAAAGCCACCACGCATTATACAATTGGGCCAGTGGAATGACCATCACTAACTAACTCAGTGCTACACAGAAGCTCTTATCACTTCACTAAATTGCTTTTAAAGATTCGTGCCCGTATATAGGACCACCGCTGAGAGAAAAGTAAACTTTCCTATTGTTGATTTGATCGATAGAACTTTTTCAGTACTCGCGTCAATCAAATGTCCACAAAATAATGAACGGACTGTTTCGTTACGCTCCTAATAAATAAGGTTAACGAAAATAACACGAAAAGTATGCAGTTGTGTAATTGACACAAAATATTTTTAAACTCACAAACAGTGAAAAGAAAAGATTACCTAAAATTCTCCAAATAAAATGACTTTAGATAATATGACTTGTTCCAAAACTGTGACTATTTCTAAGACAAATAACACTTAACATAAGTTATAATAACACCTCTATGGGGCGCAGTGGTTAGTGCGTCCGCGTCAGTCTGTTACGGAGAAATATGATATATGTTTATATTTGGGATCTGGATATTATATTATTGTATTGCTCTTGTTATTATATATATTTATTGCATTTTATAGGGAACAAAACCCAAACACTACAAAATGACCGGTAGAAGATAATATACATATTTACGACACATAAACCCGGATAAAAATATGCAACGGATAAGGTTCAGTCTCGATGTTAGATTTATATCACATGGAATAAATAACACGACATGCTCGTCGATTATTCACCGACGCTCTTCACACATAATAATCAGATAATTTAATGATTTTAAATTATTCGTGGGCATGTTCCGTCTGAATTAATTTATGTAGCTTACTATAGCGTTTTGATCATTTCGTCACCCACCAATGGTTGCAAAGCTTTCAAATGGTCGGATTAAAAATAGTCGAAGTTAGCTCGAAATCGTAAATCGCATAAAGTCTATTTATATATTTAATTCGTAACAAGCTCATTCAAGGTATTGTGTATTACGGATTTAATCTATGCGTGTCATCTTTTATCATATAAAAGATTCTAGAGTACATACTTTGATGCTTTGTTATTATTTTTTATTAATTAATTCATATGCACGATTGTTACATAATTATACAGGAAAAAAATCACATATGAGGCAAAATTGTTGCATTGATAAAAAATTGTAAGAGGAACCACTTTGTTTAAGTTTTAAAAAAATAAGAGAACCTAAATCGCAATTATTCAATTGAGAACTATTTTTATTGAATCCCAGAACTGTCCATTATCCAAATATAAAGACAAAGAGGTACAGTAAAAAAAAGCAGTAAACGCGTGTCCAATTCTAGTCCATCACTATAACCGCTACTTTTTTCAATCAATCCATCAAAGCTTGGACAAATGATGGCAAATTGGTGTCTATTACGTGAAACCTTTCACCCATTTTTATCTAATTGTTTACCTTGATGAGTAAGGCGGCCCGTAGCGGAACCAAAATATTTTCGAGCCGCCAGTCACGACGGACGATGCGCCTCTGATTCAGATCGCTCGATATTTTAGACGCTCCACCTGGGACTTTTTTTATAATTTCAGTGAGAGTAAGACCATCGGAAGTAAACTAGGCCTATAGTGAGCTCACTAACAAAACAAATCTTGTTTCAATTAACTAAACTTTTTACGCTAAAAATAACTTTTTAAGTGGATACCAAGAAATGTCGAAAATAAGTAAAATGAAGTGTATTTTATTAACGAACGGGAAATAGAATATTTAGACAAAATATTATGCGTTTAAATTTACGCAAAAATAAAAACAGGATATTACTCAAGCGAAATATGTACAGCCCTTTTAACATTGTTTAACTATCAAACTATCATAAAGATATTTCCAAACATACATGAAAAATTTATTAGGCAGAAACAATTAATTACATAACACTAATAAAAGTAAATTAATTGTTCTGTCGAGGCAAGTATGCATGAGAATACAGAGGTTCCCTCAAGGCCGTGTGTTGAGATTATTATGTGTATGTTATGAAAGTGAAACTCGACGGTCGGCCAGCCGGACACTGAGGAGCCAGCATGAGTGAAATGTCTACGCTCCACCGCCTATGTAGGTGCTAAACAATTGTAGGGCACTTCTCCAGATTATACCAGATTAATTTCATCATGTCACACCAATTTTTATGGTCTTCTTTTAGCACTTTTTGTGAGTATTGCGAGCTAAGTCAATAAATATAAGCCATGTCAATCAATAGCTACCAGAGCTCAACGAATTGGTGTAAATAAATAAAAAGGTACAAGTTAAAATTTCTACAACATTATTAAGTTTCGTTTTTATTTCCTATCAACTTTTTATATTGGGTTTTTTACAAGTTTAAATTAGATCGAATACATTAAGAACTTGTTATATGGCAATACTAATTATTGAATGGATATGAAAAAGAAATAAAAAAATGATAGAAGTGCTCCAAAACCCATAGCACGGTAACCTAGTATTATTATTTATTTATTACTTAATAATAAAAAAATAATAATACAGAGTAAGTGAGTAAGGAGATGGCAGCCTTATCGCTAAGAAGCGATCTCTTCCAGGCAACCAACTTCGAAATGTAGAGAAATGCAAAAGACAAATATTGTACCTATATGTAAATTATGAAATTTATATTCGTATACAAAATCGTAGGTCAGTTGCTAGGAAGTTAGCTAACAGATAATAAAATAATACAACTAATAAACGATTTATTATAAAAACTAAAACCATAGAAGTTAGAACAGTATTATCTCGTGGGAGTTTACATGGAAACATATGGGTATGTTTAACGGCACTTTGTGGGAAGTAAATTGTCTTTGGTGGTCAGTTTTCTGTTGGGTGTTGATGTACATTGTACACGAAGCTTAACAAAAAGTTTAACTTACTGGGTCTTGTTCGCTGCCGTCCGATTTTAGCGCTTCTCTTGTTTCGTTCTACAAAACAAAAATCGAAAATTGAAAAATATACACAATACTTTTTTACTTTAAATTTACCAATAATATATATTATATACATTTGTAAACATACCTTATTTGCAACAGTGGGTACAGCTTCAGGCAACTCATCTCCAGAACCTTCATGATCTTTGATCTCTGATGAAGATGAAGATGATGTAGCTACAGACACTATTGACACTTCTGTTGATGATTCAGGTGACTCATAAGATGCGTCTTCATGTGATACTGCAGCGTATACTTTTATCTGAAACAATATTTTAAATATGTATAATATAAAAGAAGTCAAACAAACGAGTAAATACGACCGTTGAGCTTTCTGTCATTTATATTGAAACTCGCCGGGCGGTAACCCGCATGTTAGAATTTAATACAAATTACGGCTGCAGTAGAGAACGACTCTATTCGTATCAATGTAAACAGTTCTTAGAATACATGCTTCATAAATCGCGTTACAAAAACCTTCCGTAAACCGCATGCGGTAACTAACAACCAATTTAAATGCGCTATAATAACTTCAGCTCGCCATTGATAATAATAAATTGTATTATCAACTAATATACCTTTATTAGTAAAAATAAATGTAATTTTCATGTGGGAGGCTGGAATTCAAACCAGATATTAGTTCAGGAGGACTTTATTCGATAGTAAGAATCATATAGATTCGGGCGCTAAGTTTTATATTTATTATTATTATTATTAAACAAATGACACCTGAGTGCTCTATACCGTACAAAACAAAACATAGTGTGTAGTGCTCACAAACAATATAAAAATACATATTAAACTAATAATTATTATTATTACTAAATTTACAAACACTTTGTTATATTCATTTGCATAACTTGCATAATAATAACACAAGATTAAATAAAAATCCTAAAGATTGCCGCTGATTATGACCATTCATATTGAATATCAGAGAGGTACTTATTTAAAACTAAACTTACATGATATAAAACAGAAATAATACTCCAAAACAGCATCCACCTGAAACAATAAACAAAAATAAATATGAAACATGTTCGTTTAGGTATATCAATCAAAGAATGATCCAGAACTGAACAATATCTATATAACAAAACAAAACAACAATAATGACACGAAAATTACATAAAACAATTGTTTGATTCAATAAGATGGAATAACAGAGGGCTAGAGTTATAAAGTAAAGGTCAAATGATACGGCAAGGGGTAATGACAGGGCACGAGATTCGTTCCACTGGAATCAATATAAATAATCCATACTATCACTTACTATTGTAATACTATGTGCGGTAGCTTTGCAGAAATCGTGGCGCATTATAAAAGAGATGATCAGTAATATAATACTCTTTTATTATATGACCGCAAATAGGTACCATTTTTATTAAAATTACAAGCTACTTTTCTAAATTGAAATAAATTCAATTTAACTTTTTTTAAAGTATCTATATATTACGCTTACTCCCGGAACAAATATGTTTCTTTGCATATTTGTTTTCATATAACAGATTGACGCGCAACTATTCCAGTACGGAGGCCAACTTAATAATAAAAACGTATGATGACATAGACAGATAAGATAGGTATTTTAAACAAAACGGTTTCCCAATATCCGATGTGAATTATTGAGATACACGAGAGATACGGATTTGTGTTCCGCATCGCTGAATATCTCACCACAAGGTCACTGACTGCAAACTGAATTAAATTAGAAAACACTGAGGACCGCTATTTCAATTACCACTTATCTCCAAATTTATTGATTTCTTCGAAATACTGCATTCTTATACTCGGTTTATTTCAACAATGTAGAAGATAATTACATGTCCCTGTTTAATATTAGCTATTGCAGAAAGCCGCTATAAAGTGCGATTTAACTTATTTTGGTGTTAGAAGTGGTGAAGCTGTTAGAAGGATGAACTTCTCTAAAACAAGAACCGTCATGTTTAATTCAATAAATAATAATAATATAATTACACAAATTACTATTATATAGGTATATATTCCTTTTCTTGCATCTATTCTTTCATTATTTTCGTATTCGGCCTTATAACACTTTCTTTATATTATTATTATATATGTATAAATGTGGTGTATTTTTCTTTTATACTTTTAATTTTACCCTTGCATCTATTCTTCTTCTTTAATGTAACTTCTCTATTTGGTCCTAAAGGTCAACTAGCAGAGATTCATAAGGACATTAATTCACCTTTGTACATTATACAATAAAGTTTTAAAATAAATAAATAAAATTAAGAGTATTGTAAATATGTTATAATAGGAAAAACTATTTATTTCGAGTATTACGTATAACACGCCCATTCTATTCTAATTTGAGGTAAGAATATTGAACAAATGACATACAAAACCATAAATGTGACTCGTAGAAGAGTAATTTGGAAGAATGGTCTTATTGCTACCACTCGAAGTACTCTCCCAGTGAGCTGGCTGGCAATCAACGTGATGTCTTACACAATTAATAGCCGAGGAGAACCGCTCGTAGCTCAGTCGTTAACCGCACTTACTTATAATCGATATTCGATTTCGTGATGGCGAGTTCTCGTAGCCGTTATTCGGAAACATCTATCAGAGACATGACTTAATATTTGGTTTTGCAACCGCAATCTGCTTACTCGTATTTGTTACTTAATGTATTCAAATTCATATCTGTGCGCATATTAATCATTCAAAAGGATCGTGAATTAATAAAAAAAAATTGTTAAGTAAATTTTGTTTAACATGCCACCTCTAATAGATTTAATATATATTATTCTAAAACTACAATATATTTAAAGGGTAGTCCTTTGCTTCCTTGAATTGAATCAAAGAGATAACTGCTATCAGTAAATCAATCTATTTTATTATCTTCAGTTGAATACGGATAGATTAAGATTATCACATATGATTAGAGCTTGATCTGAATCCCTCAACCATTACATATAGAACAGGAATCACTAATGATCATTACATATCCTACAATTTAAAATCCAGACTTCGTAAATAACGTTTTGTCTTGCTTATCTTAAAGCACATACCTACTTACAATAGAACATTCGACTGAATATCAATTACATGTGTTTCAGGAGTCAAAAGTTAGTAGTATACTGTTTCTTGAAAGTTGATAGCTCTGTAGTATGTATGGAAATTCATTTTTAGTAACTGGGCGTATTTTTGTTTTCATATTAAACTCTCCAGTCCTTCATTAATTAATAATAATAATAATGTTTTTAAGTAGTAAATGAGGGACAATAAAATTAAAAAATCATCAAATAAGATTAGATCGAAACTCTGATAGTGTCCCTTGCCATCCATCTGGTTCTCTGCTGAATCTGCTTCCCCAGTGGTATACATAGGAACAGAATTATCCATGCAATAAGTGGAAGCTTGTAATTGACTTCCTTCTATTTATTATATTTGTTCCTTTTTTAAACAATATTACGTAAATAGATATTCATCTAACTGTATATTATTCGTTCATTTTAAATTTTAATAACATTTTGGTGTAGATAAGTTGTTAGAGAATGATTTAACCGTTTATTAAGATATAAGAATAGGCCCTTTGTCGCCTCACAATTCCGAGAATTACAAATAGAACAAAATAAAAAAGCGCAACCAAATCGAATCTTTTATATTACAAAACCATAAAATTACATTTAATTATCTTTTAATGTATGGAGATAACAGTAAAAGTATACAATAAACGTCACTAACTCGTAAGTAATTCGACACAAAATAGTGTAAATATTTAATGTAAATCGATTCAACGGATTAATTTGTCAGCCTCGTTTCATTTTAAACTCGGTTAAATCTCAGTTGATCTACTTTGACAGTTCACGAAATGTTAACGCGCGATGTTAGCCATTTATTCTTTTCAAACAAGTACAATTTATGAATTGAACACTTTTAGCATTTGTGCATTCGTTTCATTTATAATTGTCTAATTGAACTAGCTTTTGTTTTCCATAACAGGACAACAGAAACATATCCCCATTAACTAAATATAATATCATATTTCTTATATATGTATGTTAAAAAATATTTGAACCGGGAATAGAACCTGGGACTGGCATACAAACTACTATACCACAAAGACTGCCCAACTTCTTATGTTATATCTTATCATATAAGTGCTATTTTTATGTGTTATTATTGCATATTAAGATTAACAAATTATACTTATTGTATATTATAACGATACGAGCTATTTAATTAAATATATTTAAAAATTCAATCATAGGTACTTTTATAATAATATATTTTATAAACAAAAGCTATTCGGATGTGTAAAGGTCGGATGAAATTAACCTCGCTACGGTTTCCTAACAAATGTCGACAGTGACCTTTGTTTGCGCATTTCCTTTATAAAATTATCATATTCTTATAAAAAATAGACCTTATTTTAATTTTAAAAAGAGGTACTATTGTGTTATTCTTTGACCGTTTAGTTAAAATTCAACCATGCGTCAAGAATTCACGCTTGGAACAAGAAAAACCTAATAAAAATTGAAAAAGATTTGTAATGATGTACTCATTTAAATATTTAATATAATTATAATAATGAAAAATCGATAAATTCAATGCATTAGGTATTCGAGTCACTTAAGCATTTCGTTAGAACAAAAAAAAAACGGACTCAAAAAATAATTCCAAGAGCCGTCCAATAGCCAAATATGCAAAGCACAGCGAATTTCGAATCTAATTTTTGTAAATTGATTATAAACTGGACTATATCTATAGATTTATCGATATATATTTTAACAAGATTCTTTAATGTATCAACTACTGAAAAAGTTTAACTTAGCGACTAAAGATTTAAAGGGGAAGAATAAATATATGTAATAAAGATATTTTTTTGTTATATATAAGACAAATTGTGTGATAATATTACAGGCAAAGAATCAGGACATGTCAATATCAGGAAGAACTTCCTCAATTATCTGCATAACCTAACCCAATACATAAAGTTCACGTTTACGCCTAAAAAAATACAAATGACATTATTAAGCATGATAATCATGAAATCGTAAAACTCACGGAACATTAATATAGCGATTTATTAGCTAAACCAAGCCGAAAAAATATTTGGAAAAACCATAATTTTTAACAATAATAACTATTAATTTATAATAAGTATTTAAAATTATTTATACTAATGCAAATGAGTAAAGACGTGATTATAGGCAATTCGAACATACTGTTAAAAAATATTCATATCGGAATCTTGTTAGACTTAAAATAATTTAAGATGTTTCATAAATGCCATAAATGCACCGTTAACTCGTCACACGTGCGACGTAAAGAAGCCGATCTGCGTTTCAAGACAATTATTTGCAAGTTCACGCTTCCATGGTGACATAACTTTAAACATATGATTGAAGTGAAACGGCGTTTTATTTCCATTTATGTTAAAATAGTCTGGTGCCGGCTTAAGAACGCATAAAGCTACATTTCTTTATATATCAATTTCATTTTACATTAATTTCCCACGTTCGTGTAAAACATCACATTATAAAATCAAACATGGATATTCAAACAATAGTCAATAACCTCCCTTATCTATTAAAATAATCTGAAAAACTTTGTATCCAAAGTTCATTTAACTGCGAGATTCGCACACTACAAAGAAAATAACAAACTCATTAGATAAGATCGATTCAATATTGCATATCTGCAATGTAATGATTATTGCATTTAAAAAAAACTACGTGAATTAGACAATCCCGCTAACCTTAACGATTGTAATTACGAATTCTATATTTAATAACAACCTTTTTATTATTTGTTCTCTATATGAGTATCGGAAATGTAAAGATTGATAATGGAATGGCATTGTGTGAAATAAAGACATTAAAAGAAAGAATTATATTGTATAGTAAAGAAAGGATTGAAATTCATGATATTTTTAACATTAAAGAGACACTAAGAAACTTTAATTTTGCATTTAAATATTTAATTGTTCGATGCAACTATTTTTGGAAGCGTCTCGCTATCAAAGCGCCATGAATGATAACAGATGCAGAAACTGTTTCGTGTAATCGTTTGTGTGTAATTTTACCATCAAATTATACGAGACGTCTCGGCGGGTCTTTCAAAAATTGTATAAGACACTACTGTTATGAAAATGAATATTATAAATTGTTATAAAATATACGTATTATCTTGTCATAATGTCAATTCGTAGAGCATAATTCAGAAGCGAGGAGAGATAAAAATGTCTCAGTCCACTTACTTTCTTACATTTAGCACCATTTTGCACTAAACGATACACTTAGCGGTTCCCACTTGCAATGTTAACTGTCATTTACACAGTATTAACAATCTAACACAAATATTACTTTAAAACACAAACTTAAAATTTTAAAAATTCAAACCACCCGCGTGGTCCGATGTATGAAATTTGTCGAGAGCGGCAGAAAGCTGCGCGCGCGTCAAAGCCTTCGCTTCGAATGGTGGTTGGCGAATCCGTTGTCGACCACTGAAGGCTTCGACAGCCGGCTGTGCCTTCTCACGCGCGAAATAACTCCAATGAGCTCAAACAAAAGAGGATAGAAATGGCTTTAATGACTTTTAAAATAATCGCAGACGTAATACTTTTTTCTCCAGGTGTTTAATGTTCCGGATTGCGCTTTATATTAGTTAATTTATACGATCCCTTAATTAAAATTCCATTGCAGTTTAATTTACAAAATTGAACGTGCTAAAGGATTCGAATAAAACTCTAACTTAATATAAACAAAATGTAATAAATTATTTTTAAGCCTAGTTATTTCATATTTCAGTACAAAAGTCCGACTAGTTTATATATCTTGATTATTACGTTAAATCCAAATATAATTGTTGTTAACATTAACAGTCCAATTGTTATTTTCATTGTCCTGAAAATAATAATAACAAATACATATACATACATATACCACAAACTGAGGTACCCTATGTAACGCCCACCATAAACCCGAAACAAATATGTAACTTTATAAAGTTTTGTAAATAAATATTATTATTCGTAATATTTGCTGCATCACAGAAACCACCAAAAATCAGATCCACTATGTCTCAAGATACATACGTTTCCGCGTAAGAATAATTGAAATATACATGTCAGAATAAATAAATAACCACTTACCGATCAGCATTATGGAAATATAATGCACTTCTTAGTGTAAAATAAATAAGCTGCATATAACAGTATACGATATAATAGACCACCAATGTTGTCGCCATCATTGACAGTTGGAGTAAGCGTACGATTTCCAGCAGCCAACGCCTTGGATTTAGATGGCTCTTGGTCTCTGGCCCTTTTTCTTGTAATACCTGTAATAAGCAAATAAGTTTAGGAATCGACTACTTCTAATAGATATTATTTTAAATCATGCAAAACAGCAAAGCTCTATAAATCTTGCACTTCCTGTCAGGGCACTTGTGCATAAAAATAATTTCTTTACAATTTGTTGCAAATAACCAAACAATTTCAAAGACTTATTTTTATTAATACAAGTAAGCGTGATTTTAAGCCCTAAAAAGTATTTTAAATTAGCTAAATCATGTTCAGAAATATTTAAGACAATCCTCTATAAAATTATAATCACTGTATAAATGAAAGTATAATATATTATGTGCTCTTTATAAAACATTTTTCCTTACTTAAAGGAAAAAAAAACAATTTGGCATGATTTAATTACAAGATTTACTATCAAAATTACACCGTATTCAATGTAGCGGCCATTAACAAGGCTCTCGACTCGTTTCGTAATATCTAAATTAAAGTTCGTAAACTGGAACAGACTTAATTTTAAAATACATTGACCGCTTTTTATATTACATTATACCTTTTTCTATTAATAAAATTTATTTGTTACTGCTTTTAACAAATTTTACAAACACTTAAAAGTCACCTGAAAAGTCGAGTACAATGCTATAACGCAAGCTAAATTAAAACGCAGATAAATTTCGATGTAAAACCATCAATGTAAGACGAACTATTGTTAAGAGGTATGTCAAGAAAAAAATATACTAATGTTTATATTTTCAAAGCGTTTTGACGCCTCACATGAGCCTTGAAGTCATCCGCCCTTCCATCCGGCAAAAAATACCAACAACTTATTAGATGCGATTACTGAGAAGATATTTTTACACAACATAGAAAGCTATACTATTTGTAATTAGGTTTTCTCATTAAGGAGATTATTACTGGACCTAAAATCTAATCTTCCTCCATAAAATTTAATGCACTTAAATTATTAGTATGTCTTACTGTGAACTGTCAATAATTCTTGTCCGATCAATAAAAAAGCGTTGAACTCCAAAGTTTGAACCTGGGAGTGATCGAGCGATGTGCCTCACGACCCCGAAGCTTCGGGACGAATACCACTCGTGTACCCTGATCCTATCTGACCAGCACGAACGACCATTACCCAGTCCCGAAGATCAAACTTTTTCCGTTTGAAACGCTTTCAAACTTTGTAAAGATGAACTTGTGCTATACAAATTCTCCTTAAACTGTAGCATCACGAGCTGTCTACCCTTACAATGAGAATTGCAAATGTTCATTAATAAGATTTAAATGACGTACTTAGAATATTTTTAAATTAATTATTTTTTCTAATTCTATAATCAAATTACTATGTTTTAATATTTTTTAAAACATAGTAATAACATATGTTTTAATATTTTTTAAAACATAGTAATAACATTCAAGTATTTTAATTATAAAAATTGGATACATTACACATTTAACGTTAACACAGAATCTGTGACGTAACGCAATGATGGATTGTGGGATTGCAGACTATATTATCGTTACTAAATGAAGGGTCCAATTAAAAACAAAATTAAACTTGAATAATATTTTTGTTGTAACTCCGCAACAATACTTCTGAACTCAAAACGTATGAATCACACAAACCCCGGAAGCTTGACCCACAACTAAGAGCAGAGGTAGTGACAAGGCTGATGTATCGTAGAAGAAGCGCTCACGTCGATGTCCGATAGCGACCGCGTTCACGACCTATTCTCTCGTGTCACGACATTACAACCAGAGGGAAGAGGGTATCGATGTATCTTTGTAAACGCCAATTAGTTGTGTTGTTTATCAAAGAAAGAAGAACACATCATGTGAATGATAAAAATTATTTTCATAAGGAAGAAAGATCATTAGAGGTTTACTGTCAATTATTTTTTAAATTATAAATAAATATTCGAGAACATGAGTGAGAGAAAAACATATGTTCCTGGTTTTTTTTCACTAAATTTACGTAAAAAAGTGACTGGCCTTTGAAAACTGAAAAGGAAATATATAATATAAGCCGCACGGGTAAAGAACACACGCTAACCGGTTTTTCGTCATTTTCTGTCAACGGTTTTTCTCTTTTATGCATAAATGGATTAATGTTGTAATAAACAAGATTTTCGTTCGTCTTTGCACCATATACTGGAATGCAGGCGTCCTGGACACAACATATATAGACAAACATTAATTTTAAAATATTTGCAATAATGCAAATCGTAGTGTCAATGGTTATGTTCTGTATTGATTTTCGCACAAATTTTGACAAATTTTCTTTAGCATTTCAATTAGGAAGAAGTAATAAAATCAAGTTACATTTTTTATTATTGTATATTTAAAACGTTTAAAAAATCACTCACATAATTAGAGTCGGTTGTAGCCGAATCAACTGGAAAACTTTCAAGTACCCTTTTCACTTTATCGCTCGTTCTCAAATGTTCCCCAATATGACTTTCATTAGGTATAAATTGACGATATGGCGTGTTAGCAATATTTCTACGTATCATAATTTAGTAAAAATATAGATTATAAATTTCGTACATAAATTTATATTAAAATTAATTATAAAACTAATTTTCCTCCGAATAAATACTCTACATCTGTAAGAAAATAATTTTAAAATAACCGTAGATTTTTGCAAAATAATTCTCCGTTACGTCATTTTGACGTTTTATTTTTTAATTTTTTGTAAATATCCAAAACCAATTTTACATTTTATAAAATGACTTATATATCAAATTACATATTTATATAATAAATAAAACTATTATATGTATATTATAGCAACTTACGAATATATAAATATTGCTTATAAATACAGTTTAAAAGATTAATTTGCCTATTCACAAGGAATTGTTGATTTCCAGCCGATCCACTAACCCCCGTGACCGAGCACGTCGTTACCATAAAATTCTCAACCACTCTAAAAACGTATTGACCTGCAAATTCCGTTTTAAATGTTTTTAACAATTTTAATTTAGCGTACATAAGAAATAATTCAGATGTATTAAAAAAAGGATTCTAGCATTTCACTTGACATATTGAACCGCTGTCTTCAATTTCTATAAGTACCGTTTAATTGCGAAATAAAGCAATTTTAATGTTTTCGCGAGTTACTATTGTCATCACAGCCCAGATACAGACCCACTGCTGGGCAAAGGCATGCCTCCCCTTTTTCTATGCCTTGCGGTTTTGAACCATAGTTCTCCGCTTCCTATTGTTAAAATTGACCTCGAAGTATTCGCTATACATAAATATCATCATTTTAAAAACATCTTTATAATATAATGAAAATCAGAGCAATTAACCGGCCTAACCGCGAGAGATAACCTCAACTTTGAAAACCACAAAACACAAAAGTTTTGGATTAAAATTATGATAAATTGCATTCTAATGAAATAATTTACTGTTACCTATTGATGCTTTCAGAATGACTGACTTACGCCTAATCATCACTTAAAAATTTCCTAATTAGGTACAATCGATTTAACAAATCACTTACTACAACATTTAATGAAATATATATATATATATATATATATATCGTTTTAACATAAATCAAATTCCATTCGCGTTTATTAATCGAAGCGTAAAGATGACAATTTTTCACATATTCCGTAGCGATTTTTTGTGGTAATTTAAACAGTGTTTAATGGTGGATAGATTAACGGTTAGGCGCTTCCATGACATAAACCACGTAATGCACCACACGCGGCGGTACCGTTCCGCTATTGTGGCAGGTTATAAAAGCAATTGTTATGTACTATTTCCACTGTACTTTAAATTGCAATATGTAGAACTTGTGACCAATCGGACGACAACGATGTTATAATAAATAGTGTGAAATTTGACTTTGTTATAAGAGGCTGCATAGAAAATCATCAAATTTAAAAATTTTACTTTATTTTATTCTATCGTATTGTGTTTTTATTAACTTGATATGAAGTTGCGATTACTTTGCAATAATAATATCTTTTAAATTAATGAATTTAAAAAATAATGATAATTCTTATTTTTCAGCGCATTTTAATCTTATCTTATTTATAACTTACCGTATCGTGTAACAATGGAAACAAAGTCTATCTATGGTTAACGATTTAAGCATTTGAGACATGGTGCGTGTTTTCGTCAGTGTGAACTCGACTAAATGATATTTTTACTGGAAACAGTTACTGCTGAAATAGCGGTAAATTCACGAAATTCTATATTGCAAAGTGTTATTGCGCTTGCATAATGTCCACCCGTGGGAAGTCTTGCGAACTGCATTGTAGATAATATGAATAAATCTAGACGTAGTTGTTGAAACGGTACCTGTTATTAAGAAATTTATGATAATGACGAAACGGCCATAAAGACCGATTCCTACGAGCTTCTTTTCTGAAATTATTATCAATAAATACAATTTTAAAACTGTTAGAACACGCGACCGTAGGTTAAATTAACTTGAATACCATGGTAGACATTTCCTATGTATGTTAGGGTGTCCCAAGCTATAAGGGCAAAATTTTTTTTTGCGAAATTGGATACGCATACCCTCTAATTTTTTTCCAATTGACCTTAATAACTGAAATATTAAATATTATCGCAATCGCATAATGATAACCCGTGCCGACTTGATGTCAAAGTTTGAAATAAAAGTTAGTATGGAATCCATACAGAAGATTATAGAACTTTCTGCTTATTTGATAAATAAAACCATGTTTAATGTGTGTCTTATATTTATTTAACATTAATCATTAAAAGGACATATTAATTAAATTTACTTTTCAATTTTTTTTTTGTTACAGTCAGGATATACCTGTCTGTGCACTTGTACACAACGTAGTAAAAATTGCTTTTGTTCCTCTTCAATGGTGATCAAGCCATGAAAGTCTTGCATTAACTTAACCGTCCTTTCAGCTGTATTGTTAACGGCTCTAAGTGATAGTAGCTTAGTTTTAGTGTCTTGAAATAAAGAATTGTGTGGTCATAAAGTTGGACACTCTTGGAGGAAACTGTCATCAATTTTAAGTCGATTGAACAAAAACTTGCTTTCGATTGACACAAAGTCGTCGATGCTTTTCTTCGAAAGAGAAAGAACATTTAAATTATCATAACATAATTAATGTAATAAAATAAGACAAAGTTATTATTTGTGAGACTGACCGTAAAGTGATCCACAAAGTTCTTCTTTCGATGATATGTAACGTTTACTGTAGGCAGATGGGGTTGCTTTGGTTAAGTTAGTGACCTCTTTCACCTTTGTTCCATGGCCTACTTCATCGTCAAATAAGGACAAGACAGCCACTTCATCTGTCAAATGCCATAAATGCTGGCAGAACTTCTGTAAAGCTGCTTTCGTGGTACTTTTGTCTATGCATTCGTAAGCTTTCATAGCCCTTAAAAATACAAGTCCTGGTAGGGTGCTTTTATTGCTAAATTGCATTTCAACCAAGGCTTGACGTAGGATGTCACGATGAACAGGCAGACATCTAATAGAGCTGTCTTATCCTTGTTCAAAATTGTGAATTGAGAGCTAAGTAGGGATATTTTTATTGAATAAATTACTTTCGCCATCCATCGAGCTTGGTGCATGGCGCCTGGAGGCCGAATCTTAAATTTGTGCTCTGTATCTCCACCAAGAAATATTATTGAGAGCTCTATTAATTCTCGGTAGTCATATTTATAAATTTTTTCAGTCAATGCAGTTCGGTAGAATTCTAAGAGCTTGTTAATTTCTGAAACTTCCAGGTACGATAACTTTTTTGGATAGTTCTGTATTTTCTTGGGATCTACATTTTTCCAATTTTCTCGAAGCTTTTTGAACAAAGGAATGTCAGGGCTTGTAGTTATTTTACTAATTTTTGCCTCAAACACGCCTTTCAATACCAATTCGTAGACGTGATAGCGGTAAGCGAAAATAAGCATTTCTCTGTTCAGTTTCTGTTCGAGAAGCGGTAATTTGATGTTTTATGTCTCCTATTAAAATATTCCTTTTTTAGAACTGCATAACTCTACAGACATCTTGACTGAACGAAAGCAAAGCGTTTACTAAGAAAACAAACAAGTAATTACGAGCACTTTGATACGTTATCTGCCGCGCGCCTTAGTATGCAAATTGTAGCATCTTTCGATGCAAGTCGGCACGGCTTACCGTCATTCTAAGTGCATGGTTTTTTTTTTACAATTGTTTTGACACCATTCAAACAAAATAAGAGGGTATGCGTTAGTAAAAAAATACTTTTATTTTTTTGGGACACCCTAATGTATGTATATTTGAAACCTGTCTAAATATGTTTCTCTTTTCATTTATAAATTACCCAAAGTAAGTAGTCTCTAAATTTGGGTAGCTCATACGCTAATTTTTTTTTAAATTTGCCCGTAAACAATACAATTTTAGAAGCGCTTCTATTATCTTTACCAATGGGTTAGCATTTCATTACAGTGGATCATGCTTAAATAACGAGTACTTGCTACTAGTTCTTTGTTCAGCAATTGAATCCAATTGGTGGGTTGTGTAACATTTAATAATAGTTCGTGGGCTTAAAACTCAACAAATAAGTCATTTACATAAATCACGGAATGTATAAGCGATTGAGCTCATAAAAATTAATTTAGTCCAGTCTACAATACGACTTCACTGTTTCGCCTATATTAGCGTATTATTGCCATAGGGCTTATTCAAAGTTATTATAAAAATATTGTTAAATTTATTTTTAAAAAACTAATATACTATTTGATTGCCCCTAACTTTAATAAAATAAAGTATATTAAGTTCATTGTTATACTAAAATGTGACTTGTTCAATAGTTACATTTCTTCACAATGATTGTACCTTGAGGGCGAAACAGATTTAATACCACCTGTCGTGGTGCGAATTGGTAAGGTCGTTCACACCAAACAACTCTATACTTTTCCTTAAACATAAATCATAGAAATACTAATTATTTTTAAAACACGAAAATGACAAATATAAATTATCTACGTATATAAATAATAATAATTTAATCGTAATAAGACATTGCTAGTCTCTAAAATTTATTTTGAAGCGAAATGTTGATTCGCGATCGAGGGACCCATGTTCTAATATTTTAAGGCCCCATTCATACGAAAGTATCTTTAGATGTACCAACTACTACCTTATTTCCTCATTAAGTTTTATTTTACTTTTTGACTGTTAAATTTTAAAAAGAAAAGATTTAGCCAGTTTGTAAAAATATCAAAAATTTGTAAATAATTCTGCGTTATTTTTTTCTCTTCGTCAATATTATTATTATTGTGTTGTGAACTTTAACTTATAAAATATAATTAATATGGAAATATAACTTTTTGAACTATAAATATTACCAAATAATCTACTAAGCCAAGTAGACAACTTTTGTGCTTCTACTTTGCATGCGCTTTTTGAGAACTATTAAGGTCCTCTATTCACGATTATTGCACTATATCCTGACTAAGATAATTCTTTCTTGTTTAAAGTAAAATAAAGCTTTTTATAAATCTTTAAAGAAAATCCATCAGGAATCGACTTATATTAATAACTGTAAAATAGGTAGATACGCGCATGAGCGTAGCCAGCCATGGACTCAGGGTGGGGCAGCAGTCTAAAATAATATGTAACTAGCAAATACCCGTTGTCTTACCCCGGTTAATTTTTCATACAAAATGGTTACTACACACACCCTGTATCTATAGGTATAATTCTAATTATCCAAACAGATAACTAAGTTTTTTAGGTTTGATTAGGTACCTTACAGGTCAGAGCCCCACCGTGGCTACGCCCATGGATACTCGTAAATGCTTAGGTACATAGGCACCGCTCTTAATTCATAATTAAATGTAAATCATCCAAGTAATTCAAGGTGAAATTTCATGCTAAAACAAAAATTAAAGATGGTTCCAAGAACAATAGGTTTGTCGAAGAAGGTCATAACAACAATGGGCTTGTGGTCGTGTTATTTTGGAAAAGTGAAGGTCAGAGATGTCGTTTTGATAGGCGATAAAGCCCTTCCGTTTTGTTGTTACAAGATTCCTATTTCATGCCTCGATGGATAACCCCGCAGTTATTACTTCGGTTTCATGGAAGGAACCTTTTTTATCGTCAATACTTTATTTTAAAGTTATCGACCCCTAGGTCTATATCGAAAAGAATTTATAACCACAAATTAATCTTATTGATCATTACTTTTTCCTTCTAACTTGTAACCATCGGCAGAGACGCTACCATACAGAACTGCAGCCTTCTCCGCTATAACTTACAGAAAACAATGTTAGGAACAAGTTTGGGAACCTTTACAATCATTACAATATAGGTTTAATAAAATAAATGAAAAACAACTAAATTTGCTTCGCATAATATATATTAATAAAATTGTGTATTTTTAAACAAAATATGACACAATTCTGGCTAAAGCGTCTTATTTGTACTGTAGCTAAAGCTCCAAGTGTTTTAATACTTTGTGTTGATATATAAATACATACAAAAATAAAATTTCTTCAAATATACTTTCTTAATGAATTTTCGTTGTATAAAAACAATGTCAAACATAACAAAAAAAAATTATACAGAATAAAAATAAATTTATAACCTAACAATTAATGAGATTAATTACAAATCACAACAAAAACAACATCGTTGAGTATTTACTTAAAATATGAAAACAAAAAAATAATAGTTGGCAACACACGCTGTCAAATTTCAAAAAAGGAATGCATATTTCATAATATCAAATTATTTCATGACAACACCAATTAACACAAGTTGTGCTTCATACGACTAAACGACTAAAACACACAATATTGGCAATATAGTACTATGTTATATAAATTATATTTAATCAACTTCGTCTATGAAATGTTTAGAATAAACAATGGAGCATATGAATTTATAAAAGCTTAATAGTAACAAATTATTTTAAAAATACAAAATAAAACCTAATGAAACAAGAGTAAAATGCTAAAGTAACATCGTATAAGGGATTCACGGTCGTATTGTTTACTAGTAAATATTGCACTTTCATATGAAGAAGTCGATTAAACAAATGCCCTAGCTTACAATCTCAAATTATACTTGTCAACAATACCATTTCATAATCAAAACTAATATCAAAGTTGTACACACTATCATTTCATTCAGCTTAGCTATCTAACTTAGCACATAAATTACCCACCCAATTTATGCTTAATAATCAACCCAAAATTGAAGATCATATATTTAAACATAATATTCTAAATCCTTACATTGGAATTACACATCAGTCTCAGTTTTGCTGCTAGTGCGTCTACTTCTACCATATGTCTCAGTGTTACCCCATTGAGGGCCGCTTAGTAAAATTCTTCACATTATATTCCATCCTCGCTAACTCTTCGGAGTTATATTATCCCCATTCTGACGTCTAAATACGTCATTCAGATTATTATCCATTTTATTCCCATTGTCAATCTCGGAGAAGAATTTGCAGCGTCATCGGCAGGGAATATTGTTTCTTTTGCAATTGATTTAACAGTTAATGTTTTAACTTCAGACAGGGCGTTGGTCTGCTTATCAGTCTTATGCAAGTTAACAT